>APFE030490804.1:4289-70640 GCA_000404065.3 Pinus taeda | reverse complement strand
TGACCCGACTCAACTGAATGCAATCGAATATGATAATGTAATCTTTTCAATTCGATGAATCCTAACTAAAGTAAGGAGAGAGTTTCCATTCACTTTGAACAATGCAAAAAATTGATCACTAAGAGAAACTATAACAAATCCTATAATGCACTAATTTCATCAAGAAAAACTAATGCAAATCAATTCCAAAACATTTTTATTTTTATTTTTATTTTTGTGTGTTAAAAACAAGCATAAAAATATGTAAATTCAAATCAAAGATAACTTATCTAAATCTACAATTGATTTTTCAGAATGTAAACTATGCAATTGTAATCTGTGCACAATTCACTTGAAAAGTATGCAAATGTAAGCTATGCACATTTTTCATTCATATTCTGAAAATGAGAATTCTAAGTATGCAAATGTGATCTATGCAGGAGAATTCTCAAACACAAGATGATTCTAATGTAATCTAAGAACCAATCAAGTGCAAGTCAAGAAAATCAGGTGAGAGTTCCAAAGATCAAAAAATAAAAACACTCAAAGGCGATTAACACTCATACACAATTTAGCCCCCCCCCGGCGAATGAGGGGGAATTTTTTTTGCAAAAACAGAAGAAAAAAGATGCAAAATTGTGAAAAGACTGAAACAAACCTCCAAGTAATGACCAAAGGAAATCAAATTAAGAATTTCTCAAAAAAGAGACTCAAAACACCCAATTGATGAAAGCTTAAAGCAGGAATGCCAATGAAATTAGCCAAGATGAAAGCTTCTGACAAGTAACCAGTGGATTTGGGCAGCAACAAATAAACTATAAACAAAATCTAATGGGTAAAAAGGAAAAAATTGAAATTTTCTAGCTTTTGACAGGGGTACGCAGGCAGCCTATTTGACCAGGTGCGTCCACGCTCTGTGTACAAAGATACAGTGCGTACAGGTACTCACTGTGTCTAACTCAGAGGGTGCGTACTTCTCTCAAAATCAAGAAAAATAAAAACTAACTCAACTCTAAGCTATTCCACCCAAATTCACAGTCAATCAGTCAAAAACTAGAAACAAATCAGAGTTTCTCAAATCACAGTATCAAACAAAGGAAAAATCAATCACATCAATGGATTCCCCAGTGGAGTCGCCAATTTGTCATGCGGAAAGAGTTATATTTGCGGACAAATCTAACCTCCCTAGGAGTCTAAGACTCTCTAGTGACAAACAAACCAAACAAGAGCTATCCTTCTCTAAACACACATTATTCTACGAGAATTCAAATGTTTTCTATCTTACCTTAGGTCCAACGCTTGTTGTAGCAGTCCAGCCTTGCTGATCCAGATGAGCGCCTCCTTCACTTTCAGACCTGCATACACTAACAAAGCAAACGATTACATAACACCTGAATATTTCATAAAACAAAGCATATTCATCACATAGACCAAGGAGTACATGAAATAATTCATTAACAACAAATCATTGAGAAGAATGGACTTATTTGTATTAAGGAAACAAAAAAGGAACCATTACAACCTGAGCCTTGGTGTTGTGCAAGCTCCTCCCAGGGTCCAGCAAGAGATTTCCTCTACTTTGACAAGCTCACCCACTCCCACTATGGCAAAAAGGAAGGATAGTGATCTCTCCTCACAAGTCAACAATGGAAGTCCTAATTCCAGCAGCATTTACCCTTTAGAATGTTCAGCTTTCAACCTCTTCCTCCTTTGGCCCAAGACCTGTCTTTATAGTATTCTAGAGGAAGTTATTTAGTTCCAACATCAATGGGATACTCCCTCTTTTGGATGGGGTAGCTCCTCTCTTGATGGGATAAGTTCCTCTATCATAGGGGTGCATGAACCATCTGGAGGCGCTCAATACACGTCAAACACTCTTCTAGAAGGCTCTAGAAGTGACCAAAAGTAACTTTTTAAAGATGAAACTCGTGCCTTTTGACCTTTACAGGGGTACGCACCCAACCTTTAGCTTACAGAGCGTACAAGTACGCAGGTACAATTTGTTTGGAGTGCGTACACGCAGGAAAGGTAGAGAGAATCTGCGTACCCAGAGATAAACATGTTTTAAAGTGACTTTCTCTCTTTTTGAAGTTTGACATGAGGAGAAAAGGTTTGAGGCTTGACAAGGAGGACAAAATGGCTATTTAACTGCAGATAGCCATGGTGACAAATTTCAGTGTAACACTTTGTATCTTCCTATAGAAGTCACATAGAACTTACTGATATCACAATTTCCTTCAATTTATTCCCTTAAAACTACTGACAATTCATGAGTAATCTGTTAACAATGATCATAGGCCTTTTTTGTGGTGGAAGGGATGGAAGAAGGGGTGAAAATGGGTTATTTTCATGGACACGGATGAAAATGAGAGTGGAGAAGAGGTAAAGTGGTGTGGAAAATGAATTATGAGGCTATGGAGGACCTATCTCAACATTACCTAAAAAATACATGAACTTTTGGCTTCTTTCTCCAATCAAATCTGCCTACTATAGCAATTTTGGTCTCTCTTGTAGCATTTCAGGACAACCTCTTGTAGCATAAATGTTTTATCCATATATCCAAAATGGCAGACTGGATTGACTTGAAATTATTTGATCGTGTTTTCATCATAATTATGCACGTCCCCATAAAATATCTTGGCCAATGGATGCATGAATCTCGAGAAAAAACTTAAAAATGGTTGTAGGTGATGGAGGTTGATTTCTTGAAATGTGTGCACTGGAATTTGCTGAAATTTCTTGAGCATGTTACCATCATCCATATTCATCTCCTCATGAAAAAACATGGCCAATGGATGCATTATTTCCAAGATATGATAAAACCAAATTTTTTTCTCCATGTATTTTGGCCTCCTGTAGCAAACCAGAGCCCTCATGTAGCATTTTAGGACAATGAGGAAAATACATGAGAAAGGCTTGGGAATGATGGATGAATGTTCAAAATGAATGAGGGTGATTTATCAACATGTCCTTCATCCTGTTGGCGCATGTGAGGACAGGAGGAGAAAGCCAAAGTTTTACTTCCTTTGACTAGACTTTGACCAAATTTTTCTTTTGGTACTAACTTGTTTTTGTTTCTTCCAAAGATTGGAGAGAACCTGCATTCATCAGAGAGAGACACATGAAGCAAAGATTTATTTAAATTTTTTCATTTTAGGCCTCCTAGTTGCCTTAATGAGGTTTACAACTAGTAGTTCTTCCTAGGCACCTCAAAGGAGGTTTTCGCCTATGATTTCTTCTTTTCCTTTTTTTTTTCTATGTTTCCAACTCTTTGACTACCTCATGGAGGTTTTCTATCAATGAGCCAATATTAGATGCCTCAAAGGAGGATTTCACCTAAGATTTTATTTTTCCTCTTATTTTTTTTATTTCTTTTTCTATCATACTCTACTTGAAAAAACAAAATCTCTTTCAAGTATAGGAATACTTCCAATGGAGCCATGTGCACATTAAGATGATAGATAAACTCATGTGTAGGCTTGAAATATATTCTTTGACATGTACTTGACTTTTAGAGACAAAATGCTTTGACTTTGATGATATCAAGCACTGTTGAAGAAGAGAGTTATGCTCCATCTTATTGATTTTTTGGAACCAAACCTCAATATATCTTTGATTCCCTTAGTTTCCTTGCTTATTTGGATCATTATTCATGTCTTCTTCTACCATGACATTCAAATATTCCTCTTTTTGCGTATTATTCTCTTGAAGAAATGGAGGATCTGATGGAAAACATGAGGGAACTTTCTCAATCTTTGATTCTGATGTCTGCTCTTCATCAAGTGAAACAAATGATTCTTTGGTCTTCTCATTTGAATCCTTTTTTCTAAATTTTGTCATTTAATGACATCAAGAGAATCTCCTTTTTGTAATACCCTTACCAAGTTAAGATGAATACCATTGAGATCAAGAGGAGATGTTAGGAAGTGTTGTACCTAAACATTGTAAGTGGGTTGAGATACATCCTTGTGTGGGTTTTGGAAATGCTGGTATAGGTAGTTGATTGGGAGTGGATCTTTGAGATGGATGTGGTTGGGGTTGTAGTTGTCATGGAGGTGGATGGTAGGGATAACATGGAATTAGGTATGGAGGATATTACGAAAAATATTAAGGACATTGTGTATTTATCCCATACGTTTATTTCCAACCTTGTTGCTAACATTGATTTTGATGTTGAGATGGACAAGGTTGCCAAGGAAAGGGTGTGCTCCAATTACTTTCAGATGGATGTGCATAACCTTGAAATTATGAATTAGATTCTTGCATCATACAAGGTTGACTAGGTTGCCATGGTCCTCATGGAGTTAAATAACATAACTTTTTTGGTGATTGATTTGCTCCATTGTACTCTTGGTAAACTTTCTTCAACCTTGGTAATGATGGGAAATATTTAACATGTGACTCTGCATGGACAACACAAATATCAACATCTTATTTTTCCTCATCTTTCATTCTTAACATTCCTACTTGTTCTCTTAAATTGCTAAGAATTTATGTTTTAAATTCATAAAACAAATTTCCAAGTTTATCTTGACTTACCAATCTTGATTTTGATTTACATACTCTTTCCCTTCCTCTTGATATGTGTTTGCATGTTTCACAAATTTCTTCAAATGATAATTGGTATGCATCACCTCTACTCATGAGATCAAGGAGATCAGTCAACTCATCCCTAATTGTTCTAAGTAAAAGGGTTTTTAGTGTGTCAAATCATAAATGATGTAATTTTTCCCTCTTAGCATTATACATGAACCTCTCTATAAAATCCTCAAGGCTCTCATCTTCTTTTTGACTCATTCTAAATATTTCTTCTATAGTATTATGATCCTTATATTTTTCTAGAAATATCTTTTTCATATCATTCCATGATCTTATTGAATTAGTCCCTAAACTCATGAACCATTTAAGATCACTATCCTTTAATGTTTCTAGAAACAATCTCAACTTTTGAGTGTTTAGTAAGTAACCATAAGATCTACAAAAGATTTCAAATTCAAAGAGAAAGGTTTCTGGGTCCTCTAACCTCATACCGTACAAGCTGGGAAGGAAAGATGGAGGGTTGTTCTTCGTATGAACACTGACATCGATATATTGAATGGGAAATCCAAGAGGATCTTCTTCATTTTTATCATCTCCATCCATTTATTCTATCTTCTCTACCACCTCTTCTTCTTCTACCTGAAAAAGTGGATGGTGATGTGGTTCTTACTGCACCATGTGATTAAATGGGGGGGTCTGGTGTTGGAGAAGTATTTTTAATTCTTTTTAATAATAATTCTAATGCAATGCAATTTTATATTTTTGAAATGAAATATGCCTAATGAATTTTTTTTCTTGCAGAAAGTAAAAGAAATGAATCAAATATGGTAGAAAACAATGCATACTTTGCCACCTCCCGGACAACAGTGCCAAAAAGTGATGAGCCTCCGTATTGCAAAAAGAATTTTGAAATTCCTAAGGCTACCAACTTAAATTATCAACCCATGGGTCATAAAAAATTAAGAGGTTTCGATAGTGTATGTGCAACATGCAATGTGTCCTTCTTTCGTTGAACTAATGAAGTGAATGTCATAAAATCCAACCTACACTAGTTGCAGAAAAAAACCATGCTACTCTAATTGTAAACAAATAAAATAAATTATTTTACTTGAAAAATGTAAATCATTAATATAATTTCAAATTTCTTGGGAAGAAGAAATTTAATATACGACACATAACTAGGAAATTCAAAAATTGAGCCTACGTCACTTGCATTGAAGAGTTTCAAATGTGAAAATTGCTTCCTAACTCTATTTGTTGTTTTGTGATTGCAGTGGAGGAAGGAGGGGTCTATAGTGGTCCTTAGGTCTACCTAATCATGGATTTAGAACCTAGGGGTGATTACTAAGTAAAATTTGCAGTGGGGATCAAAAATGGTGAAGGAAAGTGATGCTACAACTTTGCTACCAATGATTGCTACAGGAGGTCTGTAATGCTACAAGAGCGAGAATCTTGCTAAATTCCCATGTAAATAAAATTAAAATGGGATGTGATATTTTATTTTTATTAATTCGTATGTATTAGGTATCCATTATAAGTGGAACACTCCAAAATGCCCCTGTTAACATGTGCTAAAAAATAGAAGAAAATTACTACTCTAAAAACTGGAAATTCAAGAACTAGTGAGCTAGTTAACCTATCAAATGCCTAACCTAATCAAGTGAAAATTCAATGGGGTAATTTTTTTTATAATTGAATTCTTTTATGATATCATAAAAGTAAAATAAACTCAAATGAATCTCACTAACAAGTTCTAAAAAATAGAAGAAAATTGCTACTATTTTCTACAAGGGACTTCTTGAAATTCTAGATTTGTGAACTAGTAAACCAATCCGAGTAGCTCAATGATGAAGATGAATTTTCAAAGTTTTTCTAAGGATGCATCATTCTCATGTCTATCTAAATAAACTACAAAATAAATTACTTCAATCATTTAACCCAATCCTACAGAAAAAGAAGCATCAATACTAAACGCAAAAATAGGAAAAACAAGAATAAAATATGCATGTGAATAAAAAGTGAAAATAAGAAAATAAAATTATAGCAAAGGGCTCTAAGGATCCTAGGATTGCTAAAAAGTGATGAGTCTAGGAATTGCAACAAGAATGATGCAACTCCCAAGGCTACCAACTTAAATTATCAACCTGGGTTTTCTACAAACTGAAGAGGTGTTGGCACTATATGTGCAACATACAATGTGTCTTTCTTTTGTTCATATGATTCAATGGAGAAAATTTCATGAAATAAAATACTAAACTAATTGAAAAAATGGAAATGCTACTTTCTCAAATGTAAACACTAATCCTAATTGCAGAAATGCAAATCAAACACTAGCCTAATTATAGGATGTGAAAGTTGCATTAAAAAGGGAACCTATTTTTAACATAAGAATAAAAAAAGTAAACTAATATAACATGCACGAAGGAAAGAGAATGTAATCAATTACTACATTCCAAAGAGGTTAGATCCATTGGCAAAGTTCATTATATACTTCATGTGGAAATCAAGGAAATCATTATTATGCTATCCAATTCATAAATTTGTCCATTAACCCAAATTGTTGAGATGTGTTATCGGGGTAAAAAGGAAACTCCTAAGAGGTATTTTATCTTCCACAATCATGTATTTATAGCCTAGTATTAATTATTCATCTATACTAAGTCAAAGCTGCAGTGGGTATCAAAACTAGTGAAGGAAAGTGATGCTACATGTTTGTTACAGGCAATTGCTACAAGAGACTTGTATTTCTATAAGAGCGAGAATCTTGCTACATTCCCAAGTAAATAAAATTCAAAAGGGAAGTTTATTTTTTATTTTTTATTAAATAGGATGTATTAGGTCTTCATTCCAAGTGGAATCACTCCAAAATACCCCCGTTAGGATGGGCTAAAAAATATTAGAAAATTACTACTCTAATCAAGTGAAAATGAAAATGGGGTAATTTTTTGATTAAATTGAATTATTTTATGACCTAATACAAGTAAAATAAACTCAAATTAAATTCATTAACATGTTCTAAAAAATAGCAGAAAGTTACTAGTATTTTGATACAAGGGACTTCCAGAAATTCTAGATTTGTGAACTAGTAAACCAATACAAGTAGCTCAATGATGAAGATAAAATTTAAAATTTGTTCTAAGGATGCATCATGCTTGTGACCTTGTAAATAACCTAGAAAATAACTTACTTCGATCATTTAACCCAATCCTATAACAAATTAAAGCATCAATACTAAATGTAGAAATAAGAAAAAGAAAAATAAGATATGCATGTGAATAAGAAGTGGAAAGAAGAAAATAAAATTATTAAAAAGGGATCTGAGGCTCCTGGGATGGACAAGTCCAAGGATAATCAGAGTCCTATGAAGGATAACAAGTTTTAGAAAAAAAAAAATGGCACAAAAAATCATTATTTAAATCAATCCATGTACATCCCTACTAAAAATGAAAGTCAAGCTACAAAAATACAAGTTTTCTCCACAAGAAAACTAAGAAATACATGCCATTAGAGGAATATTAGAATTGGTACTTTTACAAATTGATGGGGAATAATTCTCCTTGAAATCATGAATCTTTCCCCTCCAAAATCCCTCAAATAGTGGATCTTGTTCCCAAGACAAGGAATTTTCCTTAAACGACAGTGAACACATTCCTAGATTTTCTTAATCAGTGGAGCTCCAGAATTTGTGAAACAATTTCATATATCATGTTGATTTATTATCCAATATTGATCTTCCTATAACAAGGAGAAAGTCCCTAAATTATCTCATCCTCCAAATCTTCATAATTTGCCCAATATTCTCACAATATTCTACAAAAATAAATAATATTAGGCACAAATATGAAATTATCTCTAAACCTTCCTAATGAAAATATTAAAGCTAAAAATATTTCATATAATGAAAGAAAGGGAGGTTTAATGTGCTGAAGGATGGTTAGATGGGCCTTAATTTATGTCTAATTTGGAGGCCCATCGTCCCCCCGTGTTGAAAGAGTTGTTTATCCTTTAAGAAACTTAGTGACATACGTGTGACTCATTCATGGCCCTGGTGGCCTCCTCAACATCCCAAGCTACCTTAGAAGGAGTTTTGGCGCATCTTCTCTTGCTCCATTCTCTTCATCTTCTTCTTTAGCTCCTTATTTTGTAGATCTATCCTTTTCTGCAAGTTCTAATTAAGCTTGTGCTTGTGTCTTAAGAAAAGTCTAACTGTTAGTGTCCACAATGTTTTCCCATGATACAATTTTTTGAACATTCTCCACAACATATGTGATAATTAGCATCCTTGATGAGTCTATGGACTCTATGATTGTCACTATGATTTTCCAAATTTTGGTAAACCAATACTCTCAATTTGCTACAAGGGTGAAAGAGCACTTTTATCCATACTGGTTAGAGGAAAGAAAAATTCAGACTGATCTCACAAATAATTCCATTTCATTTCTTATCTTTATTAACTTAAAATAAACATTCTCATTCAACTTTTTTATTCTCAAACTGTAATCAAAATTTTGGTTGAAGGAATGAGAGGATTTGCAGTTCCTTGTCCACAAATTGAAAAGAAAAATGTGTACTTACCCTTCTCTTAAATTCACCTCTTCAAATCTAGGGTAACATAGCTCAAAATCAGGCTTTTAGCAACTCTATGGACTTTCCTCTAACACACTATCTTCTCATGTAGCAAATTTGTTTCTCTTGTAGTAACCCTATTTATCTTGTAGCAGGGTTGTTTTCTCCTATAGCATGGAAGTTTTTGCTTTGAGTTACTTAGCTAGGGCCGCTCTAGTGGTTGGCCTTCTCATGGATGTTAAAATTTTCTTCCCCTTTGGTTGAAACCTCCTCCCCATGGCTCGTAATGTTGTCTCTTTAAATGATTTGAAATGAATTTCCAATATTTTTATTTGAATAGTCTAGGTGCAGAGGTAGAGATAGGGTGGTTGATATCTCAATGAAAGGCTTCCTCTGCTCTTTCCTTGCCCCTCTTATATAAGAAAACATTTTTTCCAAAGGAATTTACCTCCACGGATTTTTCCTACATGATGAATGTACTATGAAATTGTATGGAAAATGGGGAGAGAGGATGCTACTCAACTGGTTGAGGGTGACCAATACTGTTGACCCATCCTTAGTTTATAAAACCTCATCTCTTATTCATTGACAACAAATTTCTAACCATAACATGCTCAAGAGAAGAGGTCAAGAATATTACATACCTGTACCTACCTATGATGTTGATTTGTTGGATATGCTTGCATTCTAGAGCTAGAATTCATAATGTGATGATCTTGAAGGTGTTTATTTCCTTTGTTTGCTTCTGCACATGTCTTATTATCTTGATGAACCTATGACTAATAAAAAAAAAAATTGTGTAGGTTTCTTCCCAATGTTCCATCTTCTATTGGTGGAGTGGATGGACTGCTTCCTAAGGAGGATGTGTCCCTTCTCAACTTTAGAAATGGCTTCGTGATACTCAAGGTGGCTTGATATTGTTCTCTGTGGGTGGAAAAAATTGATGATGATTTCTGTTGTAACTACACATGCTACTACAAGAGGAATCCTCTTCCTACATCAGTCATTTAATTCCTCTTCGAGACCTCACTACTACATGTGGGATTGGTGGAAAGTCATAGGAGGTACAAGGACAGGGTTAAAATCATCAAGAGGTGGTGTAGGTGGTGGAATTTGTTTTTGTGTGTAAGCTTCGTAGATCCCCTTTTCTATTAATATTTCATAATAACAAGTTTGGTTTCAACAAAATTGCAGGTGGCCTCAACCTGCCCGTAGGAAACTAGGTCTATTGGCCACTTGTTTTCATCAAATGTTGTCCAAAATTTAAAAAAAGTCATTCTAATCATCCATGCTACATTGACGACTTTATCTTCTATATGCTTCATGTAGAAAAAGTAAATGCTAACTGTCATCAAAACAAAAATTAACTATTAGGACTGCTTCATTCATGTGAAGAATCCATTGGGGCCAGGGCTTTCATGCTTAATCCCAAAACTTCGTTTTGCATCATATTTTGGAGATTTTGTTTGGCCCTATTCAGGTAGAGGTTGTTTTGGTATAGCTGCATTTGGACAAATTGTATCTCCCTCTAAAGATCCTTCAGACGTGGTTCTGTTGGTCTATCCTCTTTCAGATCTTCTCTTTCCTTATAGGTGGTCATAGCTCGAGCCAGGATGTTTTTCATAACCCGATACTGTTAGATGGTTTGTTGAAACACAGTTTGGCTGCCTCTGGCATTGCCTAGATCTTTGACTATTGTCTCCCATTCCTCTGCCTAAATCTCTTCATTTTCGATGTTATCGTTTAGTTCCCTTTCCCATTCAGAGATGACAACTTTCACCTCGGTTGGGGTTCCTATGTAGTATGCGTTGATGAGATTCTGAATACTTTCCTTTCTTGTTTTCCTTCCTCTTTTCCTCGGTTCTTTGCTTGTAGTCGGTTCCAAGCCTTTCATATTTTTCTTTATCTTTCCCGGTCTTCTGTTTGCTTTCCTTCCTTGTTGGTTTCCTTCCTTCACCATCCAACTCTTCTCGCTTATTTTTTCTTTCTTGTCTGAGTGGTGCACCTAGACTGGGGCTCGGTACTCACTAGTGTGGTTCAGGTGCCATGCTATCAGAATCTTCTGCACACTAATTTTTAAGCTACCTATAACAGAAACCAGAATTAAAACATTATGAATCGTAATCAAATTTTCCATAGTGGTCACATAGTAATTTATACTTTGTAATTTGGTCTTTCTTTTGACATAATTCCTCATATTCTTGCTTTGATAGTCAAACTGAGAATTGGCCTTGTCCCTTTCGAAATTCCTAACATGCTTCCCCAATTCCATATGAGACTGCTCAGGAGTAGTCTCTTTCATCCACTCCGTGCCCTCTTTACTGTTTTTACACCAGTTGACACCCAGGTTCCACTCGCTTCCCTGAAGGTTTTGCAAGATAGTTACAGCTCCATCTTCCAAGTTGCCACCCATGAGCAGTTGAATTGCACCTTTGTCTAGCTCCTGCAAGACCACCCTACGCCTCCAACATCCTATGCTACCAATCTTGCCAACCGGTCTCCTAGAATTCTTTATTTCCTCGTTATCGCCACCCAAGAGGGCAAGACAATTCTTCTCACTTGCCCACCAATCAACTGTTTTGTCCCTGGGCCGTGAAGTTCCTACCCTTCGCCAGTCAATCCCTTAAGTGGAACTGATCTAAAGCCCAATTTGGACGCTCTCCCTCCCCGGTTTTGGAGCCGGTTACTGCACCCTCTTCTACGAGCCCATTCTAGGTCTTGCATTAACATTGTACTAAGGGTTTGCAGCTAGACCTTCAGGCAAGAGGAGGCACCAGGGTCAGGAAATGTGTCAAACCTCTCATAGTTTTATTTGATTTCTTCCCTCTCAATCCACATACCCATCCTTAACTGCCAAAATAAATTCTTCATATAGACGTAGCTGAAACCACTCAGGATGACGCTGCTGGCAGCATTAATTTGACCCAACATTCTCCTTCTGCCCCAAGACTTAGCTACCCTAAGAATAGAATTAGATGTCCCTTCCCCCCCTCCCACGATGGGTAACTAGTCTATCCCACCCTAGGTTGACAGCCCAATAACCCAAGGATACTAGGAGGCTTCAATTCTAAAATCAACAGGGAGCACCATAATTATTAACCAGTAATCGTCTACAGGATTCGTTGCTATGACTCTTTCTAATTGTAATCCTCATAGATTCCAATTCATATTTTCCGAAACAATGCAAGGGATAGCATGGAGCACGTACCAGGTTTTATAGGAAAAATTTGAACACTGTTTGATGTCCCCCAACACTCGGTGCTTGTCAACTCCAACTACATGTCCTGCCTTCTCTTCCTCCATGCAAATGCCCCTCAAGCTTACCACCTTTCCCTTTAATTTTCTCATCCACTTACCTGGCCTCCCTTCCGAGAAACCCACTGCATGCTTTTCTACGTTGGTCACCTCCCTTCCTTTCGCATGTGGGTCTTAGGATGGGAGCCCACTTACCTTCCAATAAATTCCATTCATTAATACCTTCCTACTACCAGATGCTCTTGCTGTAAGTTTCTTGTTTCTCCCTTGCCACTTGCTGGCTCCCATGCCAATTGTCTGAGCCCGCTTCCCTCTACCCATCTTGCCTTCTAGCCTACTTCTCTTTCCTTTGCCTGTCATGACAACTGTTCCTTCCTTGAGTTGCCCAATCCTCCACTTTAGCTTGCCAGCTCCCATGGCCCCTGACCAACCTCACTTCCCTCTGGCCGTCATGCCATCTGGTGAGCTTCTCTTTCCTCAGCCTGCTGCGACATTTGGCCAACCTCTCTCCCTTCTATCTTGCATGGCCCATAACACCCCAATTAGGGGTTTTCTCCTTTTTCCTTGTTTATTCTCAGGTTTTCCTCTAGACTACTCATTCCTCCCATTCAAATCAACTCATTGCCCCTTATATCAAGGTTGCTTCCAGTGTGTCCACACCCTCAGTTGGCTAAGTTGTCTACTGTCACGTTCCTTGATTTGCGGACATGTGTTGGGACAATGTAGTCTATCCTTTGTATTATATTTCCTATTTCATGAACAAACCATGTTGTCCTCCAACTTTAGCTTATGTTCTCCCATCTGGTTCCTTGTTGTAGTTTTTTAACCATCTCTATTGCTAGTCTCGAGTCTCCTTCCACCTCTACTCTTTGAAACCTTTCTCTCTAGGTGATTTCTAACCCCCGCTATAAAGCATAGATCTCTTCTTCATTATTACCGTCTATGCCATAATCAATGGTGTATAGGCAAATTTTGTTTCCTTGGTAATCTCAGAACACCCCTCCAAAACTTGCATCCCCTGGGTTCCCTTTAGCTGCTCCATCAAAGTTTAGTTTGATGAACTCTTTCTGGGGAAACACGAAGAGGGTTGGGGAGTCACTGAGAGTAGGTTTCTGTTTCCATGAGTCACCCAACAACATGCTAGGATCTAGGCTTAACCTTGCCAATATACGACCTTCTTGTAGGTGGGTTTCCCAATTTTCTGGGTACCAAATCTCTGCTAGAATCATTTCTTGGATATTTTGGACTATCATTCCCCATAATTCTACTGTTGTTCTCTTTTAACCTTTGAAAATTCTTCTGTTTCTTTCCTTCCACACTGCCCAAAGTAGGAATCCAAGGGATATCTACCAGCCTCAGTTCAGGATGGGATTATGGTAAGGCTTCCTTCTCCATTTTTCCATTGTTAATTTTGTACTTGTTTGATCCCTGTCTCTATGGCTGAAAAGATGCTCATGATACTGCCATAGAACCTCACTGTAACTACAGGCATTTAGTAAGTGTTCCATCGATTCCATTTGTCTTTCACATATGTAGCAGGTTAATGGTCTTTGCATCCCCCTTATCTGTAGCTGGTCCCAAGTGAGTGCTCTGCCGTGCCGGACTATCCAAAGGAAAAATTCTATTTTGGGCCATAGTTTGTCCTTCCAGATTCGTTCCCATATGGGTGGCCCTTGCTGTTGATGGTCTGCGGCTTACAGGTGGTATCCTTCTTGGATGGTGAACATCCCTTTTATTCTATATCCCCACCTTATTATATCTGGTCCTTCCAATATAGCTATTCTTCAGGACTCCATATCCTTCTCGTAGGTTGCCCATTGAATCAATTTTGGAGAACCCTACCAATCTTGTTTCTGCTTCCATTTTCTCTAGTGTTCCCCTATATCCATTCCCCAATAATTTTTCACCTTCTAATTTGCAGGATTATTGGTTAATTGGCATATTTCTACAAGGTCTTGCCTATTATGTAATTTCTCTCTCTACTTCCATGCCTCTTTCCAGAATCTATCTTTGTCTCCTACCCTTATTTCCCAGAGACTATGATTTCTTATCAGTTCTTTGTTTTCAGAAGCTAGATTCCATATGGCCAACCCCTTTATGTTTTGCTAGACTCTTAGGCTTCCTTCTTTCAATCTTGGTGTTCCATATTTTCTCCCCCATATTTCTTTCCATAGGTCTTCTCCTCCCTGAATCCATCTCCACCATAGCTTAGACCCCATGACCCGGTTTACAATATGGGGGTCTCTAAGACCTGGCCCTCTTGCTTTGATAGGCTTACTTAGCCAATACCAAGATAGCAGTGCCCATTTTTTAGTTGTGTTTGGTCCTTGCCACAAGAATTTCTTGAAGATGTCAGTCATCCCTTGGCAAATAGTTTTACGGACAGCTTGGCTTGATAACTGGTATATCGGGATTAACTAAAGCATTGCCTTCAAAAATATTTCTCTACTCGCCATATTTAGAGTCCTGAAAGTCCAATTCTGTAGTCTCCCTTGTATTTTTCTAGTAGAATCTTCTAGTTTTCCACTCTGATCGGGTAAAGACTTAGTAGGATCCCCAAATATTTTGAGGGTACATTTCCTATGCGGAAGCCCATGATTCTTGCTAGAAAATCTTGGGATTGGGCTATTGTATTGAAAAATAAGATACCCGACTTCTCTTTCTTAATATCCACCTGAGGTACTCATGAAATCGTTTAAGATTTCCATCATGGCTCTAGCTTCCTTGAGAGTTGCTTGCCCAAACATAATTATGTCATCGAAAAACTATTGATATGTTAGTGGTTGATCATTACCCCACATTCGTAGACCTATAAATTGACCACCTTGCACTTTCTATTTTACATATCTTCCTAGTCCTTCAATAGCCAATATGAACAAGAAAGGGGACATCATATCTCCTTGTCTTAGCCCCCTTGTTGCATTAAAAGCCTCCGTAAGAGCTCCATTTAGAAGGATTGAGAACACAGGGGCAGATATCATTTAATAGATCCAGTTTATCCATCTGGGATCGAAGCCGAACACTTTCAGGATTCGTTGTAGGTAAGTCCAGCTCAGACGTTCATAAGATTTTGATAGATATAGTTTTATCATCATTCTTTTAGCTTTTGTGTTTTTTTAGGGAGTGAATCACCTCTCGAGCCATGACTATCCCATCCACAATTTGCCTTCCTTTGACAAAACCAGTCTACTCTTGAGAGATTAATCTAGGTAGGATAGGATTGAGGCGGTTTACCATGATTGTAGCCCTAATTTTATATATTACATTCCATGGATCTATTGGTCTAAACCCCTGAGGCTCTTCCGAATGGTATGTTTTGGGGATAAGATTTAGGAAGGTGGTGTTTAGGGCCGGATGCATCCTTTTAGTGTGTCATGACTCCTCCACTACTACCACGATTTCTTATCCTATAATTGTCCAAGTTTTTTGGAATAATTTTGTTGTAAAGCCATCCAGGCCCGAAGCTTTATTCTTAGCTAATCCTTTGATTACTTCTTCCGCCTTAGACTTAGTGATTTTCCTCATTAGGGCCAAGTTCTGATCCCTACTCACTAGTTGAGGGATATACCGAGTAATCTTGTTTATATATTCTATCATGTCTAGATTAGGTTCTGTCAATAAATTTTGGAAGTGTTGGACCAACAGGTTCTCCATATCTTCCTTCCTGGTCCACTATGGAGAAGATCCTGTTATGTTGGCAATGTCGAATCATTGCTTTGTGAAAGAATCTAGTGTTCCTTCCCCCCCTTTAGCCATTGGATCTCTTCCTGTTTCCTCCTTTTCTCCAATATATTCAATAGTTGTCCTTCTTCATCCACTAGGGTTTCAATGCATCCGTTATTTATTTTGTTGTTGCACCTTTTTCATCTTTTCCTGTAGAAGTTCCTATTTTTTTTGGATATTGCCAAACTCTTCCATGTTCAATTTTTTGATTTTGTCTTTAATTTATTTAATATAGAGTTGGAATGTATGCATTTGGTTTCTTCCTTGTTTCTCACTTGATTTCCATCATTCCTTCAATTTTCCTAGGAAGGTCGAGTCTCTCAACCAAAATGCTTCAAACCTTAAGGGTCTCTTAGTTTTCCCTTGTCTCATATCCACTTCTAATCTAATCATCCAGTGATCTGATCCCATACATGGCAAGATGGATGCCTCATAGTATACATGTCTGCTGATTAAGCTTTCAGTTGACAAGAATATGTCTAAGTGAGACGTTATTTTCCGATTTCCTCATCTTCTATTGTTCCACATGTGCATTCCATTGATTGTTGGGATATCAACCAGATGTATCTCTTTATGGATGTCCTTAAATTATTTCATTTCGAGTTCCTCCCTTCTAATACCTCCTTTTTTCTCCTCCAAAGTAGTTATCAGATTAAAGTCCCTGACAATCAACCAAAGTTTGTCACCATGCATTTGGTTTAGGCTCCTTATGTTTTGTATGAAGTTTTCTTTTTAATTGGAATATGTAGCCCATAGACTACTGAGATCATAAACCATTCTTTGTTCCCTATGTTTCAGAAATGACCTGTGAGGATTCTCTGCATCCATATCCAATAATTTTCCTTTACCTCTACTAGGTTCTAGATTATTGCTATGCCTCCTGCACTTCCTTTCGCATCCACTGCTACTACCTTATATCTTGGTTTCATGCTCCTTAGAATCTCTTCTAGCTTTTCTCATGTTATCTTTGCTTCCTGGAGAAGCATTATTTGAGGTTTTTCCTTTTTCAAGCAATATATTAAATATCTTTGTTTTCCCTGGTTGTTTAGGCCCCTTATATTGTAGGATATTACTATAATTGGGTAACTTTGCTGAGTTTTTGGTAGACCGCTGATAGCAGTACCACCCTTCCAATGTTTACCGACATCTCTCCTATTATCTGGACCGATTCCTGTAGATTTCTCCTTCCTCTTTTATTTCCTCCTTTCGTTCTATTTTGAAATTCCTAGGGATTTTCTTGTTGCATACCGAGTTGCTTTGCAATATCTACTTGTTTCTGTCCTTGCTTGGCCTTATATTATTGGAAGGTCTCCTTGTACAGTTTCTTTTGATCCTTTGGGATAAGTCTTTCATCTAAGTGCCTCCATCCATTTAACAATTTCTTTATAGCTTCCTCTTCCATGCTTAACTCCTCTCCCTTGCCTGGGTGTATTTCCATTGTAGTGAGTTCCATTACTGCTTGTTCTTCTTTATCTATGAGATCTATTTAAGCTTTACTCTTTGGTTTTTTTTCATGACTTGGGCCACTTTCTTTGTCTTTTTCGTGGTAATCCATGAGTTGGGCTTCATTTTCTGTTTCTTCTTCCTCTGGCAATACCTCATATCTATTTTTACTACTCGACTAAGTTTGGTTGACAGTTTCTGGGTTGTGGGATCCCTTTGGTGGCCTTCTCTTGTTCTTCACTTTTTAGAACCCCTCATTTCCTTCTTATGGGGTTTTCAGTTGTTTTTCTTTTAGCTCTGGACCTTCCTGGTTCAACGGACATTCTTTGAATAAGTGGTCATATTCATCGCACCTTTGACATCAGAACAAGATTTTCTCATAGTCCAAGGTCTATTTCCAGATGTCTTCATGATATTCTAGCTCTACTGATTCAGGGATGGGCTCTGCTATATTCATATACACACAGATTCTAGCATATGAAGTATATCAGCCTCGTTTTGTGGTTTCAACTATTTTGACAAATGTTCCTATAATGTTCCTGATTCCTTCTAATATTTCTAGATCCCAAAAATCCATTCGGAGTCCAAAGAGTCATACCCAGACTGGGGCTACCAGGAATTTATCTTTATCTAGGTTGTAACATTCTTCCCAGTATCGCATGAAGAGACTTGCATTATAATGAAAATAGAGGCCATTTTCAAATACTCTTTCCTTATCTTGCAAGTTTGAGAAGATTACCATGAAGAATCCATTAGCTCCCAGCTTGAGCTCGATATGGCCTTTGGGTTGCCATTTCTGTTGCATCCACTTGATCAGGTTGTTCTCCATCGGCCACACACCTATGAACTTGTAGATCGTTGCATGTTCCTTCATAAATCCACGTTATCTTTCCAGTTTGTTCATCAGGATTAGAAATTTGTGTTTCTCTGTTTCACATGGCAGACATTGCCCTCTGCTTCTTGCCTACCATTGTGCTCTGAGGATTGGGCCACTTGTCAGACTAGCCATTTCTTGGGAACTCGGCTAATTTTTGGTTTTTTGGCTTGATTCTCCAGTCACTGCATCCTACTAGGAGGGGATCTCCTTCCCACCCCCCCCCTCTCCCCTCCCTCATCTACATCTGTCATCTCGTTCTTTATAACAGTTTTCTATTTTCCTCTCCTATTGTGTTTGCCAGAAATTGCAAGTTTCAGACCTTAGGGTTTGGAAAATCCCATGGTGTAGAGCTCCTGGGGTTTTTTCTGTGATCAAAATATTTAGGTGTTGGAAAAGTTTATGAAAAATTTTCTTTTTCATGTAAAGTAGAGTGGAATTTGAAGATGAATCTTGGCTAAATGGAGTGGATGAGTGATGAAAGTGGTGTTGGACGACCTCTCTCAACCTTCCCTAAAGAATACATGACATTTTGACCCTTTCCTCGAATCGGATCTGCCTCCTGTAGCATTCTAGGCTCCTCTTGTAGCATTGCAGGTTGGTCTTGTAGCATTTCAAGACAGTCTTCTGTAGCAAAACTATTTTATCCATATCTCTCAAATGGTAGACTGGATTTACCTGAAACTTTTTAAGCATGTCTCCATCATCCTTATGCAGCTCCCCATAAAAAATCTTTTGTAATGGATGAACGAATCTATAAACAATTGTAAAATGGTTGTAGGTGATGGAGGCCAATATCTTGAAAAGTGTGCACTGGAATTTGCTAAAATTGCTTGAGCATGTTATCAGAATCCATATGCATCTCCCCATGAAACAGATCAGCTAATAGATGCACAATTTTCAAGATATGATACAAACATTTTTTTGATCTATGTATTTTGGTCCCCTGTAGCAAAATAGAGCCCTCTTGGAGCATTTTAGGACAATGAGGAAAATGCATGGGAAAGGATTGGAAATGATGGAAAATGTCGTGGAAATGGTTGAGGGTGATGAATTTACATGTCCTTGGTCCTTCTTGAGAAGTTTTCACAGGAGGTAAGAAGCTCAAGGTTGATTGTTTTTTGCTTTTTTCTTGCCTCATTGCTCATTTCTTTCTTTTTCTCTTTTTGTTGAAATATAGCTTTGATGCCCTTGGTTTTCTTGCTCATCTTGATTATTTGTCATGTCTTCTTCTACCATGACATTGCAATAATCCTCTTTTTTCATATTATTCTCTTGAACACATGGATGATATAATGGTAAACATGATGGATCTTTCTAAATCTATGATTTCGATGTCTGTTCTTCATCAATTGCGACCCATGATTCTTTGGTCTTCTCATTTGAATCTTCTTTTTCTCAATTTTTTCCTTCAATGACATCAGGTGAATCTCCTTGTTGCAATACTCTTCCCAAGTTAAGATGAATACCATTGAGATCAATAGGAGATGTTAGGAAGTGTTGTACCTCAACATTGTCAGTGGGATGAGCTACTTCCTTGTGTTGGTTTGGAAATGGTGGTTTAGGTAGTTGAGTGGGAGTAGATCTTTGAGATGGATGTGGTTGGGGTTGTGGTTGTGGTGGAGATGGATGGTATGGATAACATGGAGTTAGCTATGGAGGATATTGTGGAAAATATTGAGGATATTGTGGATTGTTCCCATAAGTTTATTTCCAACCTTGTTGCCAAGATTTGTTTTGGGGTTGACATGGCCAAGGTTTCCAAGGAAAGGGCGTGTTCCAATTACTTTCAGATGGATGTGCATAACCTTGAAATTCTGAATTAGGTTCTTGCATCATACTAGGTTGACTAGGTTTCCATGGTCCTCATGGAGTTACATAAGATAACTTCTTTGGTGATTGACTTGCTCCTTTTTCCTCTTGGTAAACTTCCTTCAACCTTTTTAATCATGGGTAATATTTAACAACATGTGATACTATATGGAGAAAAAAAATGTCAACATCTTCTTTTCCCTCATCTCGCATTCTTAACATTTCTACTTGTTCACTTAGGTTGCTAATAATTTATGTTTTGAAGTCATCAAACAAATTTCCAAGGTTAGGTTTACTTACCAATCTTGATGTTGATTTACTTACTCTTTCCCTTCCTCTTGATGTGTGTTTTCATGTTTCACAAATGTCTTCAAATGATAATTGGTATACATCACCTCTACTCATGATATCAAGGAGATCAATCCACTCATCCCTAAATGTTCTAAGTAAGAGGGTTTTTAGTGTGTCAGATCCTAAATGATGTAATTTTTCCCTTTAACATTATACATGAACCTCTCCATTAGACCCTCAAGGCTCACATCTTCTTTTTGAGTCATTCTAAATATTTCTTCTTTAAGATCACAATCTTTATATTTTTTCCAGAAATGTCGTTTGCATATCATTACATGGTCTTATTTAATTAGTCCCTAAACTCATGGACCATCTAAGAGATCTATCCTTCAATGTTGCTAGAAACAATCTCAACTTTTGAGTGTTTAGTAAGTAACCATGAGATCTACAAAGGATTTGAAATTCAAAGAGAAAGGTTTTTGGATCCTCTGACCTCATACCATGGAAGTTGGGAAAGAAATATGGAGAGATGTTCTTCATATGAACACTAACATCAATATATGTAATGAGAAATGCAAGAGGATATTATTCATTGTTATCATCTCCATACATTTCTTCTATGTTCTCTTCTAACTCTTTTTCTTTTACTTGCAAAAGTGGATGGTGATGTGGTTCTTACTGCACCATGTGATCAAATGGGTGGGGATTGGTGTTGGAGAAGCATTTTTAAATTTTTTTGAACAATAATTCTAATGCAATGAAATTTTCTACTTTTGAAATAAAAAATTCCTAATGAATTTTTTGTTCTTGCAGAAAGTAAAATAAATGAATCAACTATGGTAGAGAATAATGCATACTTTGACACCTCCCCGACAATGGCTTAAAAAAGTGATGATCTACCAAATTAGATTATCAACCTAGGGTCCATACAAGCTTAAAAGGTGTTGGAATTTATGTGCAACATGAAATGTGTCCTTCTTTCATTGATCTAATGAAGTGAATGTCATAAAATGCAACCTAAACTAGTTGCAGAAATAAACCATGCTACTCTAATTGCAAACAAATCAAATCAACTATTTTACAAGAAAAATATAAATAATTAATCTAATTTCCAATTTATTGGAAAGAATAAATTTAATCTACAACACATAACTAGGAAATTCAAAATCTAATTCCACTTCACTGCATTGAAGAGTTTCAAACGTGAAAATTGCTTGCTAACTGTATTATTTGTTTTGTGCTTGTAGTGGAGGAAGGAGGGGTCTAGAGTGGTGCGTAGGCATCCCTAATCACAAAATTAGATCCTATGGGTTATTATTCATCTAGAATAAGTAAAAGTTGCAACGGGGATCAAAAATAGTGAAAGAAAGTGATGCTACAATTTTTCTATAGGTGATTGCTGTAAGAGGTCTGTAATGCTATAAGAGCGAAAATATTGCTAAATTCCCAAGTAAATAAAATTCAAATGGGATGGAATTTTCTGTTTTAATAAGTAGGATGTCTTAGGTCTCCATTCCAAGTGGAATCACTCCAAAGTACTCTTGTTAATATGTGCTAAAAAATAGAAGAACATTACTACTTTAAACACTGGAAATTCAAGAACTAGTGAGCTAGTTAACCTATCAAATGCAATGGGGTAAATTTTTTTATTAACTTGAATTTTTTTATGACATAAGACAAGAGGAATCAACTCAAATGAAACTCATTAACACGTTCTAAAAATAGCATAAAATTACTACTATTTTGCTTCAAGGGACTTCCAGAAATTCTAGATTTGTGAACTACTAAACCAATCCAAGTAGCTTAATGATGAAGATGAATTTTAAAAGTTTTTCTAAGTATGGTAATGATTTTGAATCTATAAAAAACCTACAAAATAAATTACTTCAATAATTTAACCCAATCCTACAACAAAAGAAGCATCAATACTAAATGTAGAAATAGGAAAAACAAGAATAAGAGATGAATGTGAATAAGAAGTGAAAAGAAGAAAAGAAAATTATATAAAAGGGATTTGAGGCTCCTAGGATGGCCAATCCCAAGGATAATCAGAGCCCTATGAAGGATACCAAGATTTAGAAGCTAAAAATGGCACCAAACTTCATTATTTGAATCAATCCAAGTACATCCCTGCTATAAATGAAGGTGGAGACGCAAAAATCAAGTTTTCTCCACAAGAAGACTAAGAAATACATGCCCCTAGGGGAAAATTCGAATTTGTACTTATAAAAATGATGAGGAAAAAGTATCCTTGAAAGGAAGAAGCTTTCGCCTCCAAAATCCCTCAAATAGTGGATTTGGTTGCCAACACTAGGAATCTACGTTAAATGACAGGGAACACATTCCTTGATTTTCTCAATCACTGGACCTCCAGAATTTGTTCAATAATTTCATAATATCTTATTAATTTATTATCCAATATAGATCCTCTTGTAGTAGGGATAAAGTCCCTAGATTATCTCCTTCTCCAAATCTTCATAATTGTCACAATATTCTTCAAAAATAAATAGTATTAGGCACATAATATGCAATCATCTCTAAAAATTCTTAAGACCATAATAAAGGAAAAAAAAAGCATTATTAAGTGTAGAGGGAGAGTTTTAATATAACCTTCAAGTGCCTAATAAATGTTATATGGGCCTTAATTTGTGTCTAATTTAAAGTCCCATCACCTGGTTACTAGAATCAAGGCTTTCATCAGGCGAGGAGGAAGAAAGGGATGAAGAAACAATAGGTGAAAAAGGCAAAGGGTCAACTTCAGGATCAACTTGAGTTTGATGTTGTTCAAGTGGAGGAGAAATTAGTTTATAAACAGTTTGGAAATTTGGAACAAAGGAGGTAAAAAACAACCAAACTAGTAAACCAATGGTAAATATGGGAAGGGACAATGTTGCAATATAAGGAGCACCAATATTTCCAAAAGAATGAAAAGGACTAAGATTCCCATTTAAGGGTTTCCTTGACTAGTGGACTCAGAAAACGTTTCCATTAGTCTCAGCCTGAGAACCATTAAGGAGCTTTTCCATGGTGAGGATGTTCTTCCATGGTCAATTAATTGATTTTAGAAATTAAACACACAAAATAAAAATAAAAAGGGACAACTAGGTAAAATGGTTTACCAAGAAATTGCGAACTACAATATACCACCTTGGAGAACCAAGGATTTACTTATGGGAAGGAAATCTCCCCAAATGTTGTGTTGGGTCTATCACAGTGTACAAGGCAACTGATTTGTTACCTATGGTGAGGAGAAGCCTAGTGTGGGCTTCCAAAATATACCCGAAGGTACGTGGAAGCACAATCCATGTTATTGTTGTCTAATGCGTAACCGTATGATGAGAACGTTCCCATATACTTTTGATGTGTGGAGCGCCATCCGATATACCCAAAGGTATGTAAAGAATGATCTAATACATTTACATATGTGGAACGATATATCACCCTCGAATTGTAACATTGACAATAAACAATAGCTCCTACATTTAAAGATGCTAGAAAACGTCTCTAGCCTATAACTCTAGATGTTTTTGTTAATGTTGTAAATTCTCCTTAGATTAATTGAGTGAATTTTAGAGTTTATCTTGAATTATGTTTTGATTTCAAGGTTCAAAAGTCAATGTCACCTTAACACACTTATAAAGTAACTAATATGACAAAAAAGTTATTTTCATTTTCCTTTTAACAATGAAGGGCCTAACTAGGTAGTGGAAGAAAAAATAAATCAACAATGCAACAAACAAGTGATGCAACAACTGATCTCCTCAACTTCACTTTTCTAATCAAAATCAAATCCCTATATGCAATGAAAATAATTATCTTTTCTTTCCTTTTAATTTTTCAAATGCAAAGAAACATATGCATGAAACTTGATTGTTGACGAATAGAAACCAAACAGAATTTAACTGTAAAGTAAAATTTAATTTTCAAATTCAACAATGAATCTATGCATACAGTCCCGAATTGACAAGAAGAAATAAAGAATGAAACAAAATATTATAAAAAAGGTGATGACACTCAAAGGTTATTAACAATCATATGCAATTCAGCTCCCCAACGATGATTGAGGGGAATTATTTTTGCAAAGATGAAACAAAAAACATGTAATTTCACACAAAGGGATTGGCTTTATAGAGAGTTTTAATGTAAAATTTATCGGAATGTGTACCGAAAAAACTTCACTTAAGTCATTAGGTGACAAGTGACCCTAACAACAAGTTGATGGTTTCTTGCGATTCGAATTTGCAATAAAAATGGAAAACCTGCAACGAAAGTATGAACGATCTAGAATAGAAAGTAACAATAAAAACATCCAATGTAATAACCCAAATGGAAAGACTTTAATTGAATAAATTCTTTATTAAAAACACTTGGTGAAGGAGATCTACAAAAGGGTCTGTGAATCACCCTCCGTGGGATGGGTCCTTTGATGTCCTTGATGCTTCAAAAAATGATCCTCTCTAAATATGTGAAAAACCTAGACAAAATGTGGAGAACTCGAATGGGAGCTCGAAAGAAAAAAGACCATAATGGAGATGAAGATTATGATCATGGTGAAGAATGAATGAAAATCCCTCCTATTTATCACAAAGTATTGGGTTAATCTTGAAAATGGAGATTAATAAAATAATACTAACCAAATTAAGATCTAACCACTTGGAATACTTTATTATATTTATGGAAGAGGGAAGATATATTTAAAATGGTTACATATATTTATTTAGAAATAAATAACAAATAAAATGATTTATTAATTATTTCCTGAGAATTAAGAATGGTGTGAAATTGAAATAATAATTAAATAGTAATTTAACAATTATTCCAATAATAGAAATAAGGAATATTCAATAAATAGCGATTTATTTGATTATTCCTAGGGGAATTAGTCAAATGCAAACAAGGAATAATTATTTAAATAATGATTTAATAATTATTCTTAGAGAAAATTAAATAAACAATGATTTATCTAATTATTCTCATGGTTTTTTTATTTAAATTAGAAATAATTTAATAAAAGTTGCTTACTAAATTATTTTCCACAGTGAAAGTGATTTTACTATGGTAAAAATAATCTTACATGGTGTATTTCAATCCACCTAGTTAGAAATGGCTAGGTGATCATTTTTTGGTGATAACAGGTTTCCCTTACACATATGATTGTTAGGACAAAATCGTATGGCCGGAATACATTGTAGGTTACACTCCCATGAGACACCAAAGGGGAGTTAAAGAGAGAGAGATAGAGAAAGAACTAAAGAAATGCAAGGATATACAAATAATGTAGGGGCCGTGACGTACTAAACTAATAGAAGTATCCTTTTATGTGGAGTACATGATCTCAAATGAGGCAGGGGAGGCATACACATACCCATCAAGATAACTGCATACAAATAATAATGATGAGCCTAATAATGTGGGACTAATCTACAAAGTACATGATACATGATACATGATACACTAGCATCAATGGGCGAGAAAATAATACAATGGATCCCATATACATAATGCGCCTAGAAAAACATAGGCCAGAACTGAATATAATAACATATGAGTCCATGAGACATAATCCCCCTCAAGTTGACATGGTGAGAGGGGGTTGCAACCAAAGAAGCCCTCCTGAGTAGGAAAGGGCTCTAAAGATCTAAATGGATCATCTGAAGGAAACATGTATGATGTGGGCACTGCAAGTGGTGGAAACCATACCCATCAAATCTATGGAACTGCATGTGTTGTTTTGGATTAAAATCTGTGGTCATCCAAGAATGTAGGGGGCTACCTAAAGGGCCACCCCCTCATGAGGTTTGGAACATCTCACACACACCTAGGAATCACTTCGACAATCGTCTAGATAATTGAACTGTCAATTGTATGAATCTCAAGCATGTGATAAGGCGTTGGTGCCAATCACATGAGAAACAACCAAATCAAAGGGAAATGATGAGTCCCTTTTCTTGATCTAAGGCACCAAACAAAGGTGGAAATTGGAGACAAGGTACACTGCCCTCTAGTCAAATTTTCTTGAATAAATGTGCTGAGGTCGACAGAGGAGGGTCCACCAGAGTTAAGGCAATAAGGAAACAAAGGCATAAGGGAACATAGTAGGGTGATTGATAGAGTGACACTAGGGATGATGATGGAAGGAAGGAAGATGGGTGGGGGACTGACAACTTCCCTTGCCATAGCATAATAAGGATGGCTGACCTGAAAGTGACTAACTCAATTCTGGAGGGGATGGTCAATGACTAAAACAGGTTTTCAGAAAAGACTTAGTAGTAGAGCTAGAGGTGAAATATGGAAAATGGGTGGGATGTGACACAACGATGTATGAAACACTATAATTAGACTCAAATGGACTTGGAATAGACTCCATAGATACAAGGGTGACTCATATTAGATGTTCTAAACAAGGGTGACTCAATGATGTTACCACATGGGGGAGGTCTGGAGGGGACCATAAAAACATGAGTAAAGGATGGTTACTCATGACAAAAATAGACATATGAGTCAACCAATGCAAAGGTAAAGTGTTACCAGAGTAGGGGTGTGTTGGATTGAGGGGCCTTGATGTAGGTTTGATGTTAGTTAGGCAAACAAATCCCTACACTACTAGCGCTTTTGGCATTAGTCCGCGGAGCACAGACTGAAGTCTCGCTTGAAGTAGTATGGGGGGATGATGGAACCAAGTTTCCACACCCTTGGGATGGTTATGATGTCAGTTTATCTTGGCTATACCTGCCTGCACACAGGTTGCATAACCCTTTGTTCCACCCTTCAGTACCTTCACGAAAGGATACAATTGGCTTTCGCGTAGCCCTAACTTGGGGCTGATATACTTTCACACTCTAGGGCAACGAACTGTGATACTTCCTAAACCAAGCTAAGTGCCTGACTTATCTTATTAACATATCTTAGTTAGCTTCACGTAAACAGATTTTGTTACTTGCATTCACTTAACCCATACATTTACATATATTCGCGCATTATATAATCATTATAAGTGAAATTCATACCCAACATAACAAGATGCATAAATAGGAAATAAAGATGCAGAAATTGTAGAATACTTCTTTTTATTGATAATTCCGAACAATTACAGACTTGACCCACCCTGCGCACTCAGTTGTAGATGTCTCCACCCTCAGCTGTGGACTTCTAGCCCTCTGTGCACTCAAATATAGAGCGTCTACCTATGCTACGACCCAAGACTTAGACTTCTACTTTAGATCTTTCTCTTCATTATTTCTTGATTGATTCATTGATTGATTCTTAAACTACTTAGAGCTTAGCTCTATTTATATAATCCCATGGTCCGCGGACCATGGATAGATCTTTTACAACCAACCTTACATTTCCAAAATAAGGGAAGAAAACCCTATGACTCTTTAACATCTACGTGGTCCATAACCACAAAATGTGGAGCCTTTACACTTGGATTCCAAAATTTGACCAAAATATGGGATTTTAGCCCCAAAACTACCCTTGGGGGATCCCGCACCCAATAGGCCCCCAACACAAACATCGGGACTCTCCCTTGAGTCACTCTGTAGGTGTGGAGATCTTAGTGCGAAGACCTCCCAGCTCTGTTTGGATCACCACAACTTTGGTAGCACACTGAGCGGCCACCTGCTGGACTTCTTCCACACATTTCTCGGTGACTGCTGTTGAACTATTGCCCTGAATCTTTTGCTGAGATGCCTACAGTTGTGTGAGCTTTCCTTCAATGGAGGTTATGATTGTATAAGACTCGTCTATCCATGGTTGTAGGCATGCTTTTAAGATCACTTCTCTGTGCTGAGTGACATCTAGATTTTCCTTGAGTGCCTTTTCCTCCTGCATTTGTGTGACCTCTGTGTAAGGGAAACCATCTGCATGGTCCCTTTTACCTCTTCATATCTTTGTTGTAGCTCGTGTGCCTCTGTCTCCAGGTGCTCTACATTCGTGTCCTCTTGCAGGGTGTTTAGGATCTCGAATTACTATTCAAAAAGATGCATGCAATCTACCGCTGCATTGTCAACCACCGCTATTGTTGTTGGAACAATGGTGGTACGCTATTCCTCGACTTCTGGTGGAGTTGAAGGCTAAGCCTGCAACTGCAATTATGCGATCTATAGGTTCAGCTCCAATTGAACTCGGGCCATCTCTGCTTGAGCATCACGTACCCCTATGGCCAACTTATGGACACATGCCTCTATCGGTTCTTTTGCCTGAATGTCCAACCTATGGACACACGCCTCTATCAGTTCTTTTGCCTTAATGTCCAAATTGGGGACCATTCAATAGGCTTCCTCCACTACCTACATTATTTGCTTATTCTTCTCCATTTCCTTGTTACACTGCAGGCCCAACTGGTCAATGTTGATGCATTGTTCGCTCATCACCTGGAGAGTGCGACTCTCCTGGGCCCTGAGTTCCGCAGTGACTCCATCCTACAAGAGGTAGAGTGTCTCTTGAGGGAGCATGATCATATTCAATCCTACCCCTTTCAAACTACTGAGCGTGGGCCTGTTGGCCACATTCTCTGTAGTGAGTGCCCAATCAGGTAGCACTATCATGTTGGTCACCCTTGTGCGCAACATCTCCTCAAAAACTGGGCCTGCATATCCAAAAGATCTTGCTTTCTCTTATATGCTATGCATATTTGGTTGCCCACAACAAAGCATACTTTGCTGCCTCTAGAAGTTCTTGTGCGACCAAAGGGAATTTCTTATCTTCTGGTACCTCCCATGCCACCAGTACAATCTAGAGCAAGCGCCGCGTGTAGTGGAATGTCTTGCTCTACTCCTGTGCCTCGCAATAGTTTGCAAGGAACTCGTTGCATAGATAATTCACCCAGTTGAACTGGATTCTTTCAGCACATTGGGACGCCAGTGTAATCACAGGCACGGGCACCTCACCTGCGCAACATTTTCGCTTCACCTTCCCTGCTAATATTTGTGTTGCGACCTTGACTATAGAGTTGTTAATGCTAGAGATGGTATGTCCCTGCTTCTTCTTCTCCAACTTGAACTCATTATTCATCGCTTCTATGAGGGCCAACTCACCACCTTTTCCTTCTGATATATTGGTTGGATCCTCCCCTAAGTAAGGTAGCCGTGTGATCCGATGAGTCAAGTGGTCTATGATGGGAATGGGCTACTCCAGCCACAAACATCCATCATACACCAAGTAGAGCAGTTGCTTGATGACGAAGACAGTCACTAGGGTGCAACGGTAATGCAACACCCAGAGCATGTTTAGCAACCCTAATTTCTCTACACCCTTGAGCCATGTGCGTAGCTCTAATTCAATTGTTCCAATTATCACATCAATCCGTCGATGCATTAGCAGCTCAGTCGCTAAATGTGGTAATTTCTCATGATCTGCGAGGACTCAATCTTCAAATTTCAGTACAGGAACTTGTCCTAAGTGCATTCCCTAAAAAATAATGTCATTTTGGAGCAACAGAGTTTTCAGGGAGCTCTTTCTTTTGTCTATGTCCTTCGGCACCTTGGCTTTACCCTTGCACGGAGGAACATATTCTGGTAACCGGGTAATAGGATCCGCACCTTGGGTTTCGACTTCCATTTCCACATCCTCCTCATCCACCAGGATTCCTTCAGATTCTTCCTCTCCAACCTCCAGATTAATGGCCTTCCCCTTTTCCTGCAAGGTGAGCTTGGTCCTCTATGGGTTTCTTGGTGAGATGTGCACCAAGATCATATTCTACTTATCCTTTTTTGGTCTCGGTGTTCTGGGGGATTTAGGGACATCAACTATTACTCCGACACTCTCTAGGGCTTCTACTACCACAATTTCCTCTGCAGCTTCCTTGGGTGTTGACATCATTCTAGTCAGGAGGTCTTGCATCTCCTTTGGCAATGTCTCAAACACTGAACTTTTTCTCAAAGCCTCAAAATTTTTAAGGTCCATACACACTTGATAGCACAACAACTGAATTTTCAAAATGCCAGGTCTTTTTTGCTAGACAACCACTTGTGATTTATAGGCTTTTTGAATTCAAATTCAATCGTTCCCCCCACATTCGGCCCATTAATGCTAGATTGGCGGAAGATTTCCAAGAATATAGCCCATAAAGTTCACCTTAAATTCCTTCTACCCACTCCATTTGGCCTCAAACTGACCATCAAATAGTGAATAGTGACTTTAACAATCACTTTCTGGCAGATCTACACACTAGCGCAGCTGTCTTCGTGCTCTCGCGAACCCTGTGACACTTCATTGCTTCACGCAGTCCTGAAATTGCGTGGTTCTCCAACTCGAGCAATGTAGTTTATATTCCCATGCCTCCTTTTAGTTTCCTAGTTAGATGGCCAGGCCACCTGTGTATTGCTTCAATCAACTACCATTCACCTTTCCTAGGAAGGGATCTCCATTCAACTTAACCAACTAGATTGTGCCACCATTGGTAATCTCCTTAATAACATAACGTCCCACTAAATGTATTTTGAATTTTCCTGGAAATTTATCAAACTTATTATCATACAACAACACCAAGTCATTTATGTTAAAGGTGTGCAGCTTAATATGTCGGTCATGCGATGCTTTTTCATGCTATATTTCGAATTGCAGGTGAAATCCAGCCAAAAATCTCTCTTCTTCCAGCTCATCCAACTACATGATCCTCTCTTCTAGGTCTTCGTGATCCGTCATACTTGTGAGCATTGCTATGTGTAGAATAGGCATGATGTGTTCCATAGGCATCACCACTTCAACCCCATATACTAGCCTAAAGGGTGTTTGTCCCATTAGCTTTTGCATGTTGTCAGATAAGCCCACAATACTGCATGTATGCGTAGGTCCCAATCATTTCACTGAGAATTGCAAACCTTGGTCAACGCGGTCTCTAGTACTTTGTTGAATGTCTCCACTGTCCCATTAGCCTGTGGGTGATAAGGTCTACTCTTTTGGCGATACACCTGAAATTCCTCCATTAGTGCGTTGTTCGTCTCATTCAGGAAGTGCATACCATGATCACTCATCAAGATCTTTGGACATCCAAATCACATTAGTACATGTTGAAATAGAAACTTCGTAGTAGTTGCATATGTGCAATCCTTCACTGGTTTTGCTTTTTCCCAACGCGTCAAGTACTCCATCGCAATGATAATGTACCTCACTCCTGTCTTTCCTTGGGGCTGAATAGGTCCTACAAAATCTATTGCCCACTTTTCAAAGGGTTGCAACATTATTTGTGGATTCAAAGGCATTTCATCCCTCTACAATGGCCTGTCTATTTGCTGACATACATCACACACCTTATAATATGCTTTTGAATCCTGATGAAGGGTTGGCCACCACAACCTTGCGCGGTTGCTCTCCCTACATAATGTCCCCCCACGACGCCCCCATGAGCATCCAAGAGGATGTCACTTCATTCAAACTCAGATACATACCGGCACAATATCTCATCAGTCCCCATCTTGTATATATTCCTAGCAATGATAGAGAAATCTGTTGTACGCACCACTAATTCCTTCTTTTGCTGGACAGAGTATCCTTCCGGTGTAGTTCCTATTGTTAGGAAGTGTATTATATCCTCCAAATAACCATTGGCGATGTGCACAACAAAGAGTTGCATGTCACGTAATCCTTCCTCCAAATTAGTAGTTTCCTCCCTTGTTTCGATGCATGATAGGTGGATAGGTCCCACGTTCAATCGTCCAAGTTTCACAACAACTTCAAAATCATACTCTTGGAACAATAAGAGCCATCTGTAGATTTCCCCCCCAACATAGGCTTATTAACCAGGTACTTTAGCATGGAGTGATTTGTATGCCTCTTAAAGTGGCCTCCTAGCAAGTAGTTTCGATACTTTTGGAGCACATACACCATAGCTAGCCCCTCACGCTTGGTAGTGGAATAGTTCTTCTTTACTTTGGCCAACTGTGCATGCAGATCATTCTGCCCATTGTACTTTTCTGTCAGTCACATCTTAGGCTTCACAAATCGTTCTCGCATCATCCTCCTACATTCATGCCAATCATCAAAGCTTCCCTTGTGCGTACCCCACCATCTTGCGGGCATAGCGCACAGTGCCTAGTCCAAGGCTTGGAAGCGTTTCTTTTCTGGAACTTCTCTTTCAAATAAATCCAAAAAGGTATCTACCTCATTTAAACCATCATAAATAGGCAAATTTCTTACCTCTGACAACACACAACGCAGCAACTGGGTCATCATGTTGCAATTCAGTGTAGTTACTTCGTGTCACAGATTTTTCCAATGTTCTATTTCTTTGTCGGAATCTGAAGTGCAGGAACTCTCACACTCCCATGTAATCCATCCATCCATGGTGGGATTAACCCAGTCTTGGTCTCACGTTTTTATCTTATAGATGCAATCCAGATCATCATCAATTTAATAATCATGGACTGGTTCTGTATAGCCTGATCCTTTAGCAAGATCCAATGGTATTATTACGCACAATGATTTATTCTCAAAGATCATCTTTCACTTCTTCAGATTGATTACCCCATTCATATCAGTAGCCCAGTCAATTCCTAGGAGTGCAGGGTAGGAAATGTTGTCATCAACAATCTCTATTACTTCAAAATCTTCTAGCACACTCGCTCCCTCAATATCCATGGTCACTCCCTGTAGCTGCCCCATGGGTATGATTTTCTGTTGATTTGCCATCATTAGCTGAATCGAAGACCATTGCAGTGTAGGTCTCCCCATTCACTCCCATCTTTTTTCAGTAGAACATTTGCATCTGATCCCAAATCTAGAATGAATTGATGCATTTCGTATTCTTTGATCAGTGCAGTGAGTCTCATTTCATGCCCCGTCCTTGTCTTATGCTTTCTGATCTTGTATATTACACATGGTTCACCTGGCCTAGTCCCAACACATCTACTGTTGAGTTCCTGTAACCCTTTCATAGCCTTACTGTCACACAATAACTCCATACAGGTTTCTAGGAAAGTTATTAGCATAGAGGGGTCCATCTCTAGCTCTGATTTATCCTTGCTTCTTGAAGTGGAGGCCTCAAAGAAGCTCTTCTTAGCTTCCATGAATGCTTCATGAGCGCTCTCCAAATTGAACTCAGCTTATTTTTCCGAGGCTTTGCGAACCCATGTACTATCTTCTGGTTGTTTCCCATTATCATGTCCCATCACGATTCCACTCCAGAGCACTATATTTATGTTCGAATCTTCCTCGCATGGCTTAGACCTCATCATTTGCAAGTTCTGAGTTAGGGGAGGCAGTAGCGCCCCTTTGTCATGTATCTTAGCTATCAACGTAGGACAATATTTTATTTCATGATCAAACAATGTGCAATACTTGCACGATGGGCACGTTGGATTAGTGCAATCGTGGGCATGGTGTCCCGGTCCTTCGCAATTTTAGAAAATCAACTAAATGCGACCTCTACTAGGTCCTCCTTTGCCTCGGCCTTGTTCGCACCCCTAAAATCTTATTTGCGCCATTCATACATTCTGGTCAAGGGGTCGCATTTCGGCCTAAAACCTATAGGCAAGAGTTCTGTCCATCATCAATTCATAGCTCCTAGAAGTACACTCATCATGTCCTACCGACCTACAAAAGTTTCAAAACAATTGTTGTTGTGTTTGCACATACTTCTATAGCAAGTGACAGTTATCTATGGCATGTTTTCCAGCTACCTGATAGATAGTGCGTCATAAAGTGGGAATTGCCCTAGATCTTGCTTGAGCTTCTGACCTTAAAGGCATCGATCCTCCTCCTGCAAGATCATTTTTAAAGATCGGGCAGTGGTATTTGTCATGAACCTGACTCTTCCATTTCAAACACCATACCTCTTTGCATACATTTGGTCGAACCGTCCTATCCTGTTTCAAGCTTTGCATCTCAAGGCATAGATTCTTCAGCTGTGTGTGGATCTGCTAAACTCCTAGATTAGGATCTTGCATCAGAGTCTCATGTAGTCTCATGGAAATCTCCAAGGCCTCTGCCTGAGTTATTATCTTCTACTGCGACAATGCATTCCTTAAGTGTGGTAGTAGCGAAGCCACAAACCAATCACAATGATGTCCATCTATCAAATTCATGTTGGTTTCACGGATCATACATTTCAGCCTTTGATCTAGTTCCCAAGGCGTCTCGCCTGGTTGCATGGTGATCTATTTGAATCCCACAATCAACTGCACTTCCGATTTAGGCCTACTAAATTCCCTATTCAGTGATGCTTGGATGTCTGCTACTCTAGCATTCGGGTTATCTTTGGATTATTTAATGTACTAGGTTAGCATGTGATCTTCCAAAACACTAACCAGGGTCACCTTCTTTATGTGGTCATCTATAACACCTTGAGATTCCCATACAACCATCATGACAAACCAGAATTGGTTCGGGTCATCGTTTCCCAAGCCCTTGAACAAAGGAAACTTCACTGTATTCACCATACTGAATTGCGGTGGAGGTGGAGGTGGTACGGGTGAAGTTGTAGGTGATGGTGGTGAAGATGAAGGTGGCGTGGGCGAAGGTGGTATTTGTGGGAATCCTTGTCTTATCAACTGAATAGCACTTTGTAGAGAGACCTTTGCTATCCCTTCTTTATCCCTTCTCAGAGGTGAAATCAAGGGGTGATACTCCAGACCCTTATTTCCTTTTCTTCTGTAACTTTTTCTACTTGCATAGTCCTAAACATCAAGGTAGCTACATAACCCATTTTTCACACAACAACATTTTAATCCAAGTATTCAAAGATTTTATGTACTTGCCTCATGGTCATTTTAAAAAGCGTCACTCTACCTCACTAAAGCTAACTGAGGTGTTGACCACGAACTCAGAAACAAATCCTCTTATGATGAAATCGAGCCAATGGTTGAAAATGTGTGCGATCTTATCCTCTGATGCTTCCAACCTTCGCACTAGCTCTAGGGTCCACACAATAGGACTGTAAAGTTTCCACCTTCCTTGGATATCTGCTAGCTTAGCGATTCACTCGTATAGCTCAGTAGGAAAGGAGGCAAAAAATATTTCGTGGATCTTTGTATACAGGTATCGGTCCAACCACTGTTCTTTTGATAGTTGTGGGTTTCTGTTTTCTTGTGTCGTGAACTCGTGAATCCTTCTGTCCAACTAGCCTTCGATTTCTTTCTTAGTAGGATTCTAGTGATACAAAATCACACATCTCTTATGCAGATTTCGGTCCTGGAAACAAAACCATTTGTTGGCTAATGGGGGCCTAACCCAAGTTTAGTGTTAGTTAGCCAAACAAATCCCTACACTACTGGCCCTTTCGGCATTAGTACATAATGCGTGGACTGAAGTCTCACCCAAAGTAGTATGGGGGGGATGCTAGAACCAAGTTTCCACATCCTTGAGATGGTTGTGATGTTGGTTTATCCCGGCTATACCTGCCTGTGCGCAATTTTCTTAACCCTCTTTTCCACCCTTCAATACCTTCGTCAAAGGATACAATTGACTTTTGCGTAGCCCTAACCTAGGGCTGATATACTTTTGCGCTGCTAGGGCAGCGAACTATGATATTTCCCAAACCAAGCTAAGTGTCTTACTTATCTTATTAACATATCTTAGTTAGCTTCATGTAAACAATTGTTCTTACTTGCATTCACTTAACCCATACATTTACATACATTCGTGCATTATATAAGCATTATAAGTGAAATTCATACCCAACATAACAAAATGCATAAGCAGGAAATAAAGGTGCATGAATTGTAGAATACTTATTTTTATTGATAATTCCAAACAACTACAGACTCGAAACACCTATGCACTCAGCTGCAGGGGTTCGCGCACTCAGCTGCAAAATTCTAAGCCTTTGCGCACTCAGCTGTAGAGCCTCTGCCTATGCTACAACCCAAGAATTAGACTTCTACTTCAGAGCTTTCTCTTCATTCTTTCATGACTGATTCATTGATTGATTCTTAAAATAATTAGAGCTTAGCTCTATTTATACAATCCCATGGTCCCTGACCATGGATAGATATTTTACAACCAACATCACATTTCGAAAATAAGGGCAGATAACCCTATGACTCTTTAACATCTACGTGCTCTGCAACCACAAAATGCAGAGTCTTTACACTTGGATTGCAAAATTTGACCAAAATATGGGCTTTTAGCCCCGAAACTACCCTTGGGGGATCCTGTGCCCTACAGGGTGGCTCAAATGAAGAGATTTGGTTTTAATATTAGACAAAGTGAAACCTCATGGAAAAAATGGCTTCTTGGTGAAGTGTCAAATTACCAAAAACAAAGAGAGACCCATTATAGAACTCGGTGAGAGATTTCCAATAGTGCTAACGGTTCATCAAATGGAGGTGTGGTTTTTCCTATAAAAGGGATTTTTTCCCCCAAATCTAATTCATTTTCATAGTGAGTTGTGGAGAACTTTGAAAGGAGGAGAAAGCCCTAAATCTTGTGGAAATTGTAGCAGACAAACTAACTATCAAAATTAGGATTTGTAAGTTGGAGGTAGGTGGCCTAACCATAGTTATCATTTTTGGTAGATTAGGCTTTCATATTAGGGCTTTAGTTCTCTATGGGGGATCCCTACTCATCCTCCCAGTCGCAATGCACTTTTGGGGGCCTGTTATGCATTCTGGAACACAAAAAATGGGTCCACAAGTGCATCCAGTGCAGTTTCGAGGGAAAAAAATGTGTTCTGGTCTAAGAGGATGTGCATGATTGATGGTCTACTATGAGTTGAAGCTAGGTAATAGAAATTCATGCCTTTGACTCTGTATTGACAAAACATAATGGTATTTTGCAGGTATGGAAGAGCTGAAGTTATCATGGAAAGAATAAGATTTGGAGTCCCTCCATGCTGAGATTTAGGGGAATCAAGGAATGAGAGGGGTGTTGGCATGATACGACATGCTGAAGTTCTTAGAGAACCCTATGATAAGGGTAGGTGAGCCCTTGATGTCAAGGATAGTGAGTTACTAGGACCCAGATCAGGAAGCCTTTGTAGTAAAAGGGAAAAGGATCAAGATCATGATCCAAGACATATATTTTGTGACAAGATTCCTCCCCTGGGGGTGGTTGGGAAGATACATCTAGTGTCTCCTCATGCAAGGCATATAGATGAGTTTGTTGATCGCCACTGTGTATCAGAGATTCATGCAAAGGGAATGACCATACAATTCAATGACTTGGAGAGGATTGAGACACAAGCTATAGCCACTGCGGTGCTGTGGATCTATTGTATTCATGCATTCTACCATATCACTAGAGGGCCAATGATGTTGGTGGAGACTATGCTGGGAGTGACCTACTATGGGTGGGCCCAGATGAAGTTGTCATCATTGAAATGAAAGTTGACACTATGAAGATGGAGGACCAATGATAACTGTTCATTTGGGATAGTTTTATGCTCACTATTCTTTGAGAAGATCCCCACTATTCAAACTCATGTTCAGATTTGTGATGGAGGCCCACAAGAGTCGAGGATGTGCCACTGGGGGCAGCTACTAAGACGAGGTGAAGGAGGGGGACTCGGACGAGTGTTCCAATCTACATTGTTTTCTTATTAGGACCAGATGCCACTAAACATAGATGATTATCCTTATAGTGGCATCAACTATCAGGGGGGTCCTGACTTTCCACTTACACCAGGACGAGCATGGGGCCCATATGGCAAGTGAAATTTGCTATACATTTGATGCATTTATAGTTTAAGAACTATATGTACATGGAAATAATTTAACTTTTTGGTATGTAGATTTAGCATCAGTGATGCCAACAAGATACACGGGATGAGCCACAATGCCTGGGGCTACAGATCAGGGTGGGGCCACATCACAATGGAGACCAGGTGGTGATTCTCTAATGGAGGATCTCCGATACATATGTGATGTATTAATGACTGGGGTGATAGAGCACAATTGGTATGAGCTAGAAGATCGGTATAAAGATGGGTGCACAGGTCTTCCCTTGGAGTGGAGAGGAATCATGTGGTGCATTACAATGGTCGGCCAGGTTATACAAGATCTATGGGCTGGGGGAATGGATTCATTGGCTCGGGAGCCTCCAACTGATAGTGATTAGGCATAGGGACATGTGGGTCCCCATTTTTTTTTATGATAGCATGCGAATGAGCATGTCGGATGTATTTAGAGTAGTGGACTCAAAACACTATATGACGATACATATTTATGATTATGCATCATTTTGTGATGATTGTGGTTCTTCATTTGTTTATGGATGTCTTCTTACATGTGATAAATGAAAATTTAGAATTTTATTAGCAATGGTATATACATAGCGATTTTGGGCTCTAAGGACATGTTTGAATGAAATGGATTCAAATTCATGCTCCAAAAGCTTAACTCGTAGATATTTTCTAAATAGGATAGGATTGTGCACACAATAAACATCATTTAATTGCATCAAAAGTAGTAAGGTATCAAGAAAAACATGAAGGTGAAGGATGTGATGGTCAAGGGAATTGGCTAACAAACCTATCGCAGCATCATATTTGACCTAGTTATTGGTGACAAATCCAATGCAAATGTCATCGGAGTGGACTAATAAATGAAAGGGGGTGAAAATGGCCCAACTTTCCTGTTAGAGCTTAGATCGACCACAGGCTGAAGGGAGGTAATCTTAGGATAACCACAAACCAAGCTTGACCTAGTAGCTAGCCTTACCAGGTTGGGAGAGGGCTCTCTCCTTGTCAATCTTAGATGAGATGACTGAATCAAATATGGATTTTAGGCTAGGTATAATAGCTCTAGGGTTTTTGGTTTATTTTGATGGTTTTGTTGCTAGATCAAATGGAGCAGGCAACTTTGGGTACAGGAAATCAAGTCAGGATGTAGGGTGTTCTATGAGGCGAGGTAGGTAGGTGTTTGAGCACTTGTATTTGAGTGAGATGGAAGATATAAGACTGATGAGGAGCTGAGGAGGGCATGCAAAGATCATGTATCCTCTTCAAACTGTAGAAAACATCAAAAACTAAATGGATTCCCAAGGTAGAGCACTGTAACCAATGTGTTCTACCTATCTATCTTGATTTCATTTAGTTTAGAAGAATGATTATATTTTGGCACATATAACACATGAAAAAAACTAATGAAAAAAGGAAAAACTATGCAAAAAACACATTACCACAAGAATCCCACAAAAATAGCTGCAAATCCTAGTTTATTTCCTTGCTAAACTGTTGTAGAGATGTACAATGTAGCTCAAAGCATCCAAGAGAGTCCAACCTTTGCTAATGACTGGAAACATACATAATATAGACATCAAAACCACCTATGCTAGCCATCAGGGGTCAAATCCAAGAGATAAGGGACTGTTACAACCATATCTAAACTAGGAACACGAATATAGGCAGTGGAACAACTTGCCTCTAAAACCATGGAAACTGATTCATTCACCCCCAAACCACCTCAAAATGATGAATCTACATTTTAAGGTCAATTTACAATTACATTTACATAGCATAGCGTCATTTACAATCATAAATTCATCCAAAATGAGAGAAAAAAATCAACTTGTAGAAAAACTAGGCGAAATTTGGATTTTTGAGCAAACTGGCTCTATGCGTAGTGCCACCTGCCAAGTGCATAGTGCCAATTCAAAGTTTATTTTGGAGGCCTTCCCTTTAGCAAAATTGAGCCCAAGATAGCTCATTGGAAAGGTATTCGTATCTAGTTTCTAGAACATGTTGAATTTTTTTCATTTGGAGGTTATTTTCCCCCTCAAAAGGGGAATCTTCCAAGGCTGCTCCCCGTGTGTCCAAAAAGAGGCAGAGAGGTCATTTTTTGATGGTTTTTTGACCTTTAGGTAACAAAGTTTTGCTCCAAAATGTCTGAAAATTTCAGGAATTGATGTTCTCATCATACTGAATCCAAATATGTGAACCATTTCTCCAAACATTCTCCTAGTCAAAAGTGTACTGTCGGTGGTGCTACGCACCTAATGCAATTTTCTGTGACAAGACATTCTCATTAATTGCTTTGATGGGATAGTGAGGCCTCAACCAATATTTTTATCTTTTCATGCTCCTTTTTGCTCCTTAAGGCCTTCCTCAACCTTTCCTTAAGTTTCCTCATCCTTATATTGCATATTTTGTTCCAGGTGATATAGTGGTAGGCCATGTGACGATGCATCTTCTTGTCTCTATTGGCCTTCTCAAGCAGCCCTTCAAGGTGTATATTGATCCTCTCAAGCCATGTTTCCCTATCATTCTCAATTTCTTGTTCAATAGGGGTTAATGGAACATTGGCCTCCTTGATCTTTTGCCTGCCTTCCTTTATCATTTGTAACTCCATGAGGACTTGCTTGTCGGTCAATTGTTTGTTTTCTTGCTCTAGATAATTGATGATCCACTTTTCCATCTCTAAATTGACTAACAAGGCTTGAATCTGAACCTCTTTCTCCTTGATGATCATGTCTTTAGTAATATTTGTACCTTGAGTTTCCAAATCAATGACATCAACTCCTTGTGTCTCCTCATTATCAACAAGGTCAAAATCTCTCTCTTTCCCATCACAAAGATCCTTCTCATGCATGTTTTTCTTGACTTTACCTTTGCCCTTGGGTTGTTTCCCAACCTGTACCTGTTTAGTTGAAGATGAAGGCAAAGCCCCTTCCACTCCTTGTGGAGATAACATTTGCCTATGGCCTGAAGATGAAGGCAAGATCCCTTCCACACCTTGTGGAGAAAATACTCACCTGGAAACTGCAAAACGTTTCCTAGTGCCTCTCTCATATGTCACAAACACTGGAACTCCCATAGTTTTAGTCTCTTGGACCTTTTTTTGTCCTGAAGGTCCACCTTCTTCTTGAGGAACTGATGAAAATAGTTGAGGGCTTTTGAACATTTCATGAGAAATGAAGGTCTTCCATGGTATGTTAAGTAGGTTGAGTTGATGTAAGACAATTATTTTAATCATAGAGAAGTGGTAGATGCTGGTTAGCTACTGGGGGTATGATTTATTCTTTACAATGAATGCCATCTTCTATATGTTTCTAAACATGAAGTAGGGGATATTCATCATTCTCACCCTAGTGAAATGCATCAACAATCTGATGTGGTAGGCATATAGTTTGGAGAACCTACCTTCACAAGTAAAGTACTTGATGATGATCTTCATCAATGGAGCAAACCTGTCCTCCAAGAATTTAAAGGGGAATACTCTGCTGAGTTTGTTATGATATTTAGCCTTAATGTAAGGCTCATAGTATTCCCTCTCAATGTACTAACCTTTGTTCCACTTTTCACCCACATTTGGAATACTTGTCGCCTCTGAAATGATAGCTGGTGATAAAGTGAATGTAACCCCAGCAAGGTTTACCTTATTATTGTCCAAGTGTGTCACAAACAACCTTGCTAATTCATGATGAGATTTTACCCTTTCCACCATTTCACAAAAGTTGAAACACGACTGATGTCTGAAACAAGAAAGGGCAAATGGGCAGGCTTGCATCTCCCTCAAACTGGTGGGCTCCTCTCTGATATGTTTTCCTCCCTTATGATGCCTTCTGCCCTGAGTTTCTCTCTCCCTGGAACTCTCATTATGTGTTTCTTCCTCGATTTCATACTCATTGTCCATCTCCATTATTGTACTGTTGTTTCTCTTTGTGGTGACTAAAGAGTGGTGGATTGGTGAGTATGAAGAGATTTTAAATAGGAAGCAAGTGAGGGTGAACAAGAATGGGAAAGGGATGTAGGGCGTAAGTAGGGTTAGTGAATGATGTAGGGTTTGGGAATTAGGAAAAGTTTTTTACAAAATGATGTGTAGGGAATTATGGATGGGAGGATGGGATTTAGGGAAATAGTAAAAATGATATGGGACAAAAGCAATGAGTTTATTTTTAAAACATATGAGATAGTTTAGTGACAATTATGGTTTGATGTTTTGAGAGACAACACAACCCAAAAACTTATGCAACAATTTTTGTCTGCAAGAAAAGTGATGTTAATTACTTGCAAAATGGAGAAATTTGGGAGTTTTGATGCAATTTTCAACAATTTGTAGCTCAAATTCTAGGTGTGTAGCGCACTTCCCAGGTGTGTAGCGTAGCTCCTGTGTGTAGCACCAGTTCAAAATAACATAGAAGAAAAAGCCTAAGTGCGTAGCACCGGGTAGTTTCCTCCAAAAACACAACGATTTCCTCCCTTTGCTTAGTAACCCCTTAAATGGCTATTTTGATGATAAAATTCAACTCAAATAATGAATTAAATTAAGAAAGAAATTACCTTTATATAGCTTGGGCACTTTTGATTTTTCACTCTCCAAAACCCACTTTATAATGTCTTTTGGCTTTTTTCAAATACTCTATTTTTTGGATGCTTGAATTTTTGTTGGAAATAGGTAAACTGTTGCTTGGTCATCTTTTGCTTTTGGAGTGGCATGTATTTGGAAATGTCAACAGGTGACCAGGAGTAGCATGAGACCATTAATTACATATGAAAAATGATGAAATTACATGAAATTTACAAATAAATACCAATGCTTTGTTTTCACCTCAGACTGGTTTTGAGGTGAAAAAATTATTAAATTATTAAATTATGAAATTAAAAGTTTCCTGATGATTATTGTATTCCTCATGTGTTTGCTGACCATTATTAATCAATGGTTACTGAAAATTTGACATGGTGAAACCCTAATACCTAATGAGACTATAACCCTAAGACCGAGACCTATTTAATGAAATAAACTAAAAATGAACCTTAACTTGAACCATTGAATAAAACACACATGAAAAGAAGTCAGCAGATATGTGTCATCAGGGAAAAAACTAGAATGTATCCTACCATCAGCTGATCCATGACCTAATGGAATGCAACTCATTTAAAATGGAACTCCTAATATGAAATGCAAAAGAGTAAATTTTGATCACTGATGGCAGTGTGAAGACAATGACACTAACATTGGCTCCAATGGGGATGGTAGCTCCTTGGAGCTACAAAGAACCATGGATCTCTAGGACAAGTAGACTAGTGCCTCATCCATTGGGCAATACGGTCAAGATAATTCAAAGAATGAAACTGACACTATGAAAATGGACTCAAGACTCAAACTGACTCAAGACTCACTTAACTAAAACATGTATTTACAAATCTTTTAATGGAAGTAGACCATCGAGATTTGAGTGCTTCAAATAATGATGACAACCACCTACCTATTGATGAAATATGTACAATCATGTGAAGTGAGCCTTCCAATGTCACCAATCCAATAGATGGCTACTTACTAAAATTTTGCTCTCACTTTCTCCGAGCAGGTAGAACGATGTACATGTAGGCAACTCACAATAACAATTGAAACCAAGGCTTATGCTAACAAACCAGGCAACATTCATCTTTCTAATGCTTGCAAAACAATGCTGAAGGGATCTTGAAAATCCTGAAGCACTAGCTTGTCTTGAGATCTAGCAGCAAAAATACAAGTACTCCCTTCATTCTGATATGAAAGAACAATTGGTTGTTGATTGATATGAAGGCATAGAGCAGTATAATCTTCTTCTATTTGAGTGTTGGCTGTAAATTCCTCGATCATGAGAAATTCTGACTTGAATTCTTGTAGAAATTTCACCTGTAGATCAAACTGGTAATGCAATGTACTATAGCAAAACACACAATCTACTTCTACAAAACATTAAGTGAAAGCAAAATCGATTTCATGAGCAACATCAACCATAAACACATATAATTTATCAAGATAAATAATCACACCTAACACAGATATATCACTTAGGAAAGCACCATCATAAAACCCCCAACAATGTATTATCAATCAAGTGGAAATCCTCTTCTGTTTACAAAAAATATCAGCTCAAGAGCTATCCTGTACTCTCTGCAACCAAAAGATGAAGATCATAGACTCACTATACCTCAATATGTAGACCTCAAGTCCACCAATCCCCTATTTCCTTGCGCAATTTTGATTGGGGTCCAAGTCATAACATGTGAGCATTGGCCCTAAATCATACCTACCGTCAACCATAGGTCCAACTACACAATCCTTGAGGACACTAGTTCCTCCTGCATGCAAGGAATATTCCATGGGAAGATTTAAGCATCTGATATTATAGTATCCCTCATCTGATCTCAACTAGGTCTCTGACATAACTGACATGCAACAATTATCCATGAGTGAATCCTCAGTTATCTAAAATAATAGTTGTCACATGCATGCAAGCATTAACAAACTATATTTTATTATTTTAACAACTTGTTAAAATAATCTAAATGGACTTGACTAGTTAGAACTAAGTCAACTGATTCTCTCATTATAGAACTCATACTTATTCCCTCATCATGGAGGAAATTAAGGATAAATTCCTCAATCAGTGGGACAACTCATGTGCATGCTCACAAAGACTTCAAATTTGAATTTCCTTAACTAATTAACTCAACTGAATTAATTAGTTAATATTTCCAACTGCTGTTAAGACCAAAATTAATTTTACTTCCTATAGATAGACTAGGGACTGCTATAAATAGGAAGGGACCCAGAAATGCTATTTTTAGAACTTTCTATTTTTAGCAGTTTCACCTATCACCCAGTGTGGCCAATGACCTCACTGGCCAAACTGCTAGTTTTAGACATGCTATTTTTAGCAGGTCTATTTTTAGCACATTCTAAATTTAACATTTCTTGTTGCACACTTTTCAACACTATTCTCTCATTCTCAGCTATAAGGAAACAAACACTTGAGCTAGTGGCTTCGGCATACACTCTAGTTGCATCGGCCAAATTAGCTAGATGCTTGTGCACATTAGTCACGATCACTTGTTCTTCAACTTGAGCAGGGGATTTTTGGTCCTCCGGAGTCGGTATTCTATGAGACTGCACAACTCTGTGGAGAGATTCTTCAAAGGAGATGTTGTGCACCTCAGCTTCTGACTGACCACGAAGGATCTCAGTGCTTCCTTGGTCATTTGAGACTTTCTCATCATCTGAATGCATTGAAGCGGGTGAGTCGACCTCTTTGTGGTGAGGCATGAGGTCGGTATCCTGTTCCAACTCCTGCTGCTCCATGTCTGCATCCATTTGTTCAAGCGCCTGTTCTATCTCATGAGCAAAGTATTTCCCTTGCGATGGTTCACCCTATTCGCCTGATGCCAACTGTTCAGATGAATCAACCACTTGTACGGGCGCTGCTTTGTCTGTTTGCACATGATTCACCCCCTACTATATCTACTGTTGTTGCACTACCTTCTCTTGTTGGCGCAACTCTTGTTCTTTCCGGAGTTTCTCCCTTAACTCATTCAACTCCTTCTCTGCTTCTTCCATTCTCTTCTTATCCCTCTGCCTTCATGCGATGTAATTGTCGCGCTGCTGCCTTTTTTCCTGAATAGACATAGCTTCTTGTTCTACAAGTGGATCTGCGCAAAACTTGTAGCTTTGCTCCTCCTCCATGCGATCAACAATCTTCCTCTTCCCTTCGTTGCGCATAGGTATCTTGGCTCTACTGCCTCTACTGTTGCTGCTACTGTTGGTGTTCGCCATGATGCTACTTCATGCTACTTTGCTAACCACTCTATGGCAAAGCTAACCTGTTCATTGGGTCTAGAGGAATTGTAGCAATACCTCCATGATTCTTCCTCGGCCCAATGAAATTCCCCATGGATCCAGTTGAATTGAACTATCATGCAGTGATCCTTCACAATGCAATGTGGGTCATACGGGTTGAAGCTTCGGAGGTCAAAGGGTACTTCTTCGTCTATTCTACTTCGACATCTGCTTGCTTGATACTCTGGATCTCATATAACCCAATCCACAATGGAAGGGCGGGCCAAGGTGCCTCCTTCTTCTGCTGGAGTCTAGCTTTCAATCCTTCTGAGATGTGATATGCTATTTCCTGCATGAAAAGTACATGCAAGGCAAACTTTGGCAGAACATGCGGAGGATTCTCTACACTGAACACTTGGATGAAAGTGCCAGACGTTGAGGCATACCAATCTGCAATGCCTAACAATGCCTCCATTACTTCCTTTGACATGTAGGGTGGATCCTATTTGGATATCAACCAGTACACTAGGGTGAAAAAATGGTCAGAAAACCGTATGATAACTCCTCTGAAGTTGCATTTAGGAAACAACTTGAAATACGTGTTCACAACAGTCTCCATCGGTGACCATGACCACTCCAAGCCCGTGAACTCATGTTGGGCACAAATTTCATCTAGGATCTAGGTGGACATGTAAATCTCTACATACATGCCTTCGGGTGACTGTTGAGCCTTCATGACTTGTTCCTTCAACTAATGAGCCAGTATGGCGGACCAGTTGCATGGTCTTCCTTCTCTAGCCAGTTGGTCTAGTGCGATCACCCAACTTCGAGGAAAGGTTTCGGTGCTTGCTTGGCCACACAGTCGACATATGAATATGACCAAGTATTGGTACGCCTTTCTCAATATATTTGTCTTATAGATCTGATTGGGTGTCATCTTGAAACGAGCTGGCTCCTTTACCTAATCCTTCATAATGTCTCTGGAGTGAGCTCTACTATTGGGCAAGCTGAATGGAGGGGTCATAACAGTCACGGGCCCGGACATCTGATGCATCTCATCATAATATTGAGACCAAAAGGTTGTAAGCTTCATCCCACTAACACTGCTCAAGGTCATCGTGTCGGGGTCAGTGTGAGAGATGATCTAGTGAATCATGTTCACGCATGGGAACATGGGGTACTTGCATGTAATTCGGTACAAGATGGACTTGTGAATGTTCACGTACACCTGACGGTCTTCAAGGTCTTCCCCAAAAGTGCTCGCGAATGTTTCATTAAGCTCTTGCCACTTCAATTTGATGTCCTTATCTAGATACAACTTTGTATCTTCATAGATCGGCAGATTACAGGACATCTGTTCAGCTGCTGCTCCAGCTACAATACTGTCGGTTTCTTGTGATCCTGTTCTCTTGGAAGCCATTGAGATAGATGAACACCTGAAATATCTGGAAACAAGAAATATGCATGGTAAGAGATATGTCAGTGAAAAAAAGCAAGTCTGGGAAGTGACACAACACATACAAGGGAAACCGTTGATCAAGATTGCACAAATTTTATTGGGAGGCTGGGTGACTGGTTGCCAGAACTACACAAAAGGTAGTCTGGGTTATCTGGGAGGCAGGACTGGCTTCTAGATCTACAAAATGCGCAATCCAGTTAGGCAGTTGGCTGCTGGGATTGCGCAGTGCACAATTCCAGCTGGGAAGGACTACAACCCAGGGACATATTTGCACAACTTCTTGGGCCAAGCAGCCACTGTCCTTGAAAAATATGCAAAATAGTCTTGGAGGCCCATGCTGGGTAGGAATGCACAAATCTAGAGAGGAAGGTGAGCCTTCCTTTCCCAGATTGCGCAATGCAGCCTTGGTGAAGGCAGAGTCCGGGCCAAGGTTAGCCTGACTCGGCGACGGGCAACTGAAAGCAACTAAGACAATAAATGCATGGTGACACTAAGTGATAGAAAAAATGATTGACAATGCATGCGAAACATAAATGAAAGATTCAACAAACAGATCAACATGCATGTGGGTGAGGGAGTTCGCCGGTTGGGTAAACGTCTGTGCAAAATAGTTTCATGCATGTGACAGCAGTGAGATAGCAACGAAAACTGAAACAGAGCTAGGACAAGCTCATATACATGTAAATGACAACAAGCGTTCAAAGAAATCAAGCAAACAACACTCACACAAGCAAATACACAAAAAGCAATAGAAATGCTAAAAAAGACAAGTTGAGGCCACTTACTTGTGAATAGTTGAGTTGATGTGTCGAAGAGTCTTGGATGTGCTGTGGGATGTTAGAGCTTTGAGATCGATGTGAATGAATGAGCTTTGATGCGTCAAATAAATAATTTTGGTCTCATGACGCACATGCCACAAATATAGGAAAAAGCGACACTTGCAGGGAAACTTCTAAAACAACTTTGCATGTAACCCCTGACTGCTAAAAATAACTCCCTCAATCATGGGATACCTTTTTCATGTTGTCTCTTGCTATTCCAAGAAGAGAAAGTCATGCATGCATGCAAGTCAAGTTTCCCTGGTCCCAGGTGGAACTGGTTAACCAGATTGCTCATGCATGCAGTTGCTCAACTGATTGGGAAAAATGCACATTCCTGGTTGGGAGCTGGGCTGACTGCCTAGGAGGTTTGCGCAATTTCTGGGCAGAGCAACTGACTGCTACCCAGATTTGTGCAAATCCTGGGCCGAACAACCCTGCTAGGGAAATTTGTGCAAATCCTGCTGGGAGTGTTGGCTGGCAGGATTGTGCAATCCTATAGCCTAGCAAGTTGCCAGAGAGGATTGCGCAATTTCTGGAGGGAAGGTTGGTTGCCCTCCAGAAATGTGCAATTTTCAAGGGGAAGTTGCTCAGCCTGCAACTGGACCAAGTCCGGGTGAGCAACCTGTGAGGGGAATGGATCAAGTGTGACCGACAAACTGCCTTTGTGCAAGGAAAACACTAAAGCTTGAGTACTTGACAAAGAAAGACAAAGTGCTATGTAAGGTTGGTAGGGAGGCTCCAAAAAAGCTAAGGAAAATTTTTGGAGGGTGGTTGTAGCCACTACAATAACTAGTTAAACATCACTTGGATCAATCTGGGGATAACTAAGATTATTTTCTTGCTTGTAACAACTATGATAAGCCTATGTCATTTAGCCTTGCTCAATATTCTGCTACAATGGCCCTTGACCCCTCTCCTATCGATTCAACTCCATTTCATATTGATGAAATCCGACAGGACGAGTGTGAGGTATCTATCCAAGCACCAGGGCCACCTTGTTCAAATGACAATTAGGATGAAGTTTCAAAAATTTTAACCCCCCTTTGTGTTACCAGAAGTGTGGCAAAGGGCCACAATTTCAAACCCTTTAGAGAGTCTCCTCATCTCGAACCACAATCTACCCAACTTGCATAAGAACAAGAAATTGGTCAACAAAAGACATTAAACATGATATGGTTAAGACAAAGCAACTTCAAAGGAGAATTGCTCGAGCTAGAAGGACTAGGTATCAAATTCCCGCTATGGATGTTCCCTTGGCTGATTTGGAAACTAATCTTGAGCCATCGCCAAAAAAGAACAAGCCCCAATTTGAGGGAGCTCCTTGTTATCATGGCGACACAACCAATTGTGATAATTCTTTGTTGGGTACTTCTAATTCAAATGAACTTATTGTCAATATGTATTGGAAACAACAATACATGGTTACAATTACTTGTTTGGAATATCATATTAGCCAATTAATTTATGAAAAATAATCAACTAAGGGCCTTGTTCCAAGTGAAGGATAAACCTAAAGAACAAAAGTCATCTAGTGTCGATGGTAAAACCTACTCAAATGACACTCACATTGTGATTAACTATTTGAATCTCAAAGTTGCTATTTCCTAAGAATTAGAGGGATTTGATGCAAATAATAGTGAATTTGTTTTCATCTATACATATGAAGTCTTTCAGGTATGCTTTGTTTCAATCTGTTTTTCTACTTTTAAATAAAAGACCACTACAAAATTAGATATTCTATAGATATTATTATGAGATTGACTAATTTTAGTTTGTCTGTGATAAGTCTTCCATGCATGCAAGACAATCGTCTTAAACTTCACGACCGATGATACTCTCGATCACTATCTGCCTACTTTTAGCTACGTATGGGAACTCTGTTTGCCACCTATTTTCATTTTGACTTTATCATTCGGCCGAGAGGCCTAGAAAGAAACAATTTTATTTTATTTTTAGAGTTGATTGTTAAGAAAACTATTTTTATTATTATTCTAATGTCGAAAGGTTGAAGGTCTATGTATATATACCCCGAAATTTGATGAAAATAGGGGATAATTTCTGAAAAAAAAGTGCAAGCTACATTTTGATTGTGGAATACTGTTAATACAAGTTCATCGATTTGATTGTATTCAATTTGGTTCTTTACTTTTATGTTCCATGGTCGTGTGAATATATTTTTTATTCTCATGTTATTTACTTTTGATATCTAGAAGATAAATGTTGCTTGCTTGCTTGATTTTATTCCTAAAGCAAACAAATGTCCTTATTGCATTTGTTTGTTGGTGAAGCATTATTTCAATTTGTAATTGTTTCATTTGATTGATATTATTCTTGAGTGACTCATGTCCTAAGAAGTGGTATTAATCTAGACATTAGTTCAATTTGAGTCTTTTTGAGTCTTTTCCATATATTCAAGTTGACAGAAAATGTCATTTCCTGTTTAAAAATTGATAGTAATGTTGTAGTTGTAGATTATTGAGAAATGACAAGAAGAAATTCCAGTTTAATTTGTCCTTGAATTAAACTGTGAATTAAAATCAAATTCTATTTTCATAGCAACTTGTAAATAGTTAATTAATTTTAACTGACTTAATTAGCTTAGGAATTTCGAGTTGGAAGTCTTTGTGTAGTCATGTATATGTTCTCCCTAAATTTTAGGGGTTCACATTGAGTTTATTGGAGTTTTAATTGGATAACTCAGTTTGACTGAGTTATAGACAGTTAAACTAGTTATAACTGTTTGTGGAACTAGTAGAGGTCTAATAGTGAGTTGGTGCACTGGTGCATCCTCAATGCTAATCCAACTAACTGAAGATTCCCTCATGAGAATGTCATGCATGTTAGTTCATAGAAAGACCCAGTTGAGTTAGAGTGCAAGGACATTGTACTATCAGTTGTAGAATGATCCGAGTTGTACAAATTATGCATGCAATTAGAAGAGGACGCAGATTTGGATTGCCCATTTATGGAGGAAGGATTTCCCAATTAAATATGGGCTGATCCTCACAGGAATTTCACAAGGAAGTAGGGGCTTAGAGAGCAACAAAATATGCTAAGTGTTGGCTTGAGCTAGTTTGTGAGTAGAGAGTTCATCATACTTGTGTGGAATTGTTCTTGTGAGAACAAGCTTTGTATTATCACTCATATTTTTATTAATGCAATAGATAGTCAGGGTTTTGAGTAGTGGCTTTCCCCAGAGAAACAATTGTGTTATGTGTCTTTGATTATCTTCCTCTCGTCGATTATTGTTTTCATCGATTCTTGGTTTCTACTGTTTAAAGAGTAGAGTAGATTCTTGTCTTGTGTTTTAGTATATTACATGAGCTGTGAATCTACAGGAAAATCTACATCGTATAACAACTGAAGATAGTATACTAGAGGAGATTTCAAAGTTTTGATTTTTTGGTTACAGGTGAAATTGAAATTTGCAATACATACTTCAGGTTTGGCAGATGGCGTTCTACGATTTACGGCTCGTTTATGCCTTGAAAGGCAGCTTGAATTATATAGCCTGGAATGATAGAATGGAGGCTGTGCTAGAGGATAATGGAGTGAAGGAATTCATTGATCAAGAAATTTCTAAGCAGTAGCATCTGATTCACATAATCTAGTCGAATGGAAGAAGTGTGTGGTGAAGGCGAGGCAGATAATCCTTAAGGGAGTTCGAGACCACATTGTCTCAAGCCTCCATGGGAAGGAAACTCCATATGTTATGTGGAAATAATTGATTGACCTATTCGAGAACAACAATGACCATAGGAATTTGGCACTGAAAGAAAAACTTAAGAAAATCAAGATGGAGAAAGGCGAGACGATTCAAAAATACTTGACCAAGTTCACTCACTGTCATGATGAGCTTGGAATTTTTGGAATAACCATTGCTGAGGATGATATGGTGAGCTAGCCCTCTTAAGGCCTTCCCAAGAGTTGGAATAACTACTAGGACTCTATCAATAGGAGGGAGAAGCTATCATATTGGGAACAACCCTGGTCAAATTTGATGCAGGAGGATTTCAGAAGGAACACCAGAGATGGTTCGTCATCAAAGACCGATGATGAGGAAAATTGTGGCTTAGTGGGTAAGGCAAGGAAAGGGAAAGGGAAGGAGTCCCATTCCAAATCAAATTCTTTCCATGGAGGTAAGAAGAAAAACATGACGAAAATTAAGTGTTATCGTTGTCACTAGCTGGGCCATTTTGCTACAAATTATCCGCTCAAGAATTCCAAGAAGAAGTCCTCAGGAGGAGCGGCGGGCGAGGCTTTGGCCTCTCAATTCGAATTTGAATTTACTCTCATTTCATGCATGGTATCATCAATGATGGGTAGTGTATGGTGACTAGGAGTTGTTCAGTGAACTCGAGGAGAAGGATCTCCAAATGCATATCGAGATGGGTGATGATAGGAGGTATAATGCTACTAGATTTGGCACGGTTACTTTTTAGAGGGAGCAAGGTGCTCCTCTCACCTTGAGGGATGTTATGTATGTGCTCGGGTTGAAGAAAAACTTAGTATTGGTCGCCATTCTTGAGGACAGAGGGTATGATGTGATTTTCTCGAAAGGAAACACATTACTTCGATACATAGCCACATGTCAAGTAAATAAGATAGGGATTCAAGTTAAGAATCTCTAAAAGCTGGAGGTAGAGTATTGTTCCACTTTGAGCACGAAAGAAGAGAAGGTGCAGAGATGAGACGTTGGCAAGTTGTCGCATAGGCGATTGGGCCACTTGCATCATGGGGCTTTGAAAATCATGCAACAAATCTCTACTAATCTTCCCAAAGGTACGCTTGAGAAAGTTGATACATGCAAGGGGTGTACTTTGGGAAAATGCACCAAGGATTCCTTTCATGTTAGAGACAGTCGAGCAGAGGTGATTCTAGAGCAAGTCCACTTAGATGTGTGTAGACCATTCTCGAAAACATCCATGACCAAACACAAGTATTATGTTATATTTGTTGACGAATTTTCTCGTAAACCTTGGATATTTTTCATGCAGAATAATGATCAAACTTTCACAAAGTTTTGTGAATTTAAAGCATTGGTTTGAGAAAGAGTCTAGCAAGAAGGTCAAAGCTCTGAAGAGTGATAACAATGGTGAGTATGTCTCAAATGAGTTTAATAACTTTTGTGCAGCAGAAGGGATTAAACAAGAGTTGACGCCACTCCATAACCCACAATAGAATGGGGTGGCCGAGAGGAAGAACATAAGAATTGTAGGGGAAACACGAGTAATTTTGCATGATCAGGGCCTACCACTGCACTTGTGGGTTGAGGCATGCAACAAATCGATTTATTTGTAGAACCGTAGCCCACATTGGATACTTGGGATGAAGACACTAGAGGAGGCTTATTCCGGTAAGAGACCAAATGTTGGTCACTTTAGGATTTTTGGGTCATCGTTATATTGCCATATGACCAAATATGCACGGAAGAAGCTTGAGTTGATAGCAGAGTTGGGGATATTTCTGGGGTACACTGATACACCTCACAACTATTGGGTGTACTAGCCGATAAAGAGGATGAAAATGGTTTGCAAGGATGTCCAATTTGAAGAGGAGAAGGCCATGTGAGTTTCCCTTGAGGGGGAGCTTGAGCTACATGCAGTTGAGGAGATTTTAGCTCCTAAGGTTGAGAAGCCTAAGATTGATGTGGAGCAACCACATGCAGAGGATCTGGGAGTGGAGACATCCACTCAGGCAAAGTCTTCCAGAGATGGGAGAAAGCACACTAGAGAGGCTGACAGGTTATTGCATGATGCATAGGAGAATGTGGGAGCACCCAAATCTCAACACAGGCAGAGGAGGTCACCTGAGAGGTACATTGGATACATGGCTCTTATGAGTGGATGCATTGAGACAAAGCCATTTTCCTTTAAGGAAGAAGTGCAACAACTGTTTGGGTTGATGCCATGGTGGAGTAAGACTCTATAGTTCGTAACCAGTTTGTAAATATTTATTTAAGTTTAATTGACTTAATTAGGTTAGGAATTTTGAGTTGGAAGTATTTCTGTAGTCATGTATATATGCTCCCTAAAATTTAGGGGTCCAGATTGAGTTTATTGGAGTTGTAATTAGATAACTCAGTTTGAGTGAGTTATAGATAGTTAAACTAGTTCTAACTATTTGTGGGACTAGTAGAGATCTAGTAGTGGGTTGGTGCACTGGTGCATCCTCAATGCTACTCCAGCTAATTGAAGATTCCCTCATGAGAAACTCATGCATGTCAGTTCAGAGAAAGACTCAGTTGAGACTAGAGTGTAGGGACAATGTACTATCAGTTGTGGAATGATCCGAGTTGTACAAATCATGCATGCAATCAAAAGAGGACCTAGATTTTGATTGCACAGTTAGGGAGGAAGGATTTCCCAATTAATTATGGGTTGATCCTCACAGGAATTGTGCAATGAAGTAAGGGCTTGGAGAGCAGAAAAATAGGCTAAGTGTTGGATTGAGCTAGCTTGTGGGCAGAGAATTGATCATACTTGTGCGGAATTGTTCTTGTGAGAACACGCTTTGCATTATCACTTAGATTTCTAATTAATGAAATAGATAGTCAGGGTTCTGAGCAGTGGATTTCCCCAAAGAAACAATTGTGTTATGTGTCTGATTATCTTCCTCTTGTCGATTATTGTTTTCTGCTGTTTAAAGAGTAGAGTATATTCTTGTCTTGTGTTTTAGTACATTACATGAGCTGTGAATATATAGGAAAATCTACATAGATGATTGTCTCATTCATACCACTACCTTAACTAGTGGTTTTATTGATTGTCTTCATAAAGCCAATGATTAAAGTATATGAATTTAAAAGAGATCATTTATAGTTTTCCATTTTATCTGTCTTGGCCAAGTAATAATTAATTTTATATATTAGTTAGTTTTTGCATCTATTTCTTAATGTAAAACTGGAAGCAAACAAAGTTGACCAGTGTTTGTCTATGAGAATAAGGAATTTGATTTTTACAGTGACATGTTCTTTTTTTATTTACACTAAGAATCAATTATAGTTTAAGTTATAGTCGCATTTAGGAACACAATTTGATTTTGTTTCATAAATACTGTTTGCAAAGTTGATCGATAGTGTGTCTTTCCTTTGAGTCAATTACATTATGTTCTGGCCTACTTTATTTGTTGTAACACAACTCTGTACATTTTCTATCATATCTTGATTCTGTAGCAATAGTTATTGTATTATATTTATTAATAATAATTTCTAAATGAAATATATAAATTAGAATTACTTATTATATTGTAGTTCATTAACAATGAAACATATAGTCCTTTGCTTTCAAACTCATATCATATTTAGGTTGTTTGATTCCCATCATTCTATTTCTATATCTAACTTCATAATTTAATTGCAGTTTATTTTAATCATAATTTAGCGTAGAATTAGTCTAGATTAGTATACATAACCATATTTTAAATTAGGATTAGTTTTCCTAGGATTCACTATTTCGCAAGAGGAAAGGATGCAAGGCCAACGAAACCTATAAACCCATTGAGGGTAGTCGTACCAAATAACTTGGGATATTAGAGAGCCTCGGTCTGAGCTATTTCTCCCTTGTTGACTCAGGTGTACAATGCTGACATCAACAAAGTGGCGTTAAAAGGAGGGCCAATCTGACTGTAAATGGAAATAGGCAATCACGAACGCCAAAACATTAGGTCACCTATTGTCACTAGGAGTCACACCGATTCTCTCCCTTATGAGACTTTAGCTATATTTTAGCCACAAACTAAGAAAACCAATAGAGCCTACTACTCCAACTTGATCATATACACAAGCTGATTTTATGAGGTTCTTCAATGATCTCGAGAACTTATTTCTTGAACTCAAGAGAGATTCAAAATAACTTATTCCCTTCAAAGAAGATTTTGTCAACACATAGTCACTCCTCTCGACCTTCACTTACAAGAAACTAGGGTACTAGATCCACATGAAGGCATACCTCAGACTACCATTACAATAAATGATAGGTTGTACGCTATTCTTATTGGTACAATTATTGACCTTAGCCAGTCTACATCTGAGATATTCACTAGTGAGTCCAACTGATTGACTTTTCTTAAAGGCTTTGATTCTCCTCCACCTAGTTCACCCTCTTCTTTAGGAAACTCCTCTAATGAAGAAGGATCTTCTGAGTCATCAAAATATAAAGGATCCCCTTAGATGGAAGACAACCAAGGTAATCTCAGACACAATCAAGACAACACACAAAATGATCCTGCAGCCCCTTGGATTGATCTGGATGTTATTGCCATTCATGGTGTGCAACATACTCTCCCAAGGAACTCTCATAATTTATTTCCAAAGTTTGACCCAGATTCAAAGCAACCTTTTGAGGATCACATCAAAGCATTTATGTTGGCTATTAGGAAAAAGAGCATCCGACTTGAGGATGTAGTGTGCAAAATATTCCCTTATAAATTTGAGGGCAATGCCACTACATGGTATTTCGCTTAGCCTCCCCAGAGCATCATTTCATGGGCATAGTTTGAATCCGCGTTTCTTGAAAAATTCAGAGACGACAAGCTACCAAAGGTTTTAGTTGACGAACTGTCAAACATAAAAATACAGAACATAGATAAGGTGAAAGAATTTAACATTAGATTTCTTTCATTAAAGAAAAAAATGTCTGTTGACTCTTTGCCGACTCAAAATCTGATTATCTCCTATTATGTGAAGGCTCCTCATGAAATATCCATGTGGGTAAAAAGGGCTTAGAAACCTACTTTACAGGTAGCCTTTAAAGAAGCCTTGTCAATAGAAAATGACATTCTTATTCTGAAACTTAGTACTGACAAACAATATGACTCAACGTCTTCTTTTGGAAAAAAACCAGAAACATCAAAACAATCTACAGTCAAGAAAGACCAGTCAACCTTAGATCTAGAGAGCCTTCAAAAGGTTATAAGTAAATTATCCAATGAAATAATTGACCTTAAGAAAGGAAAATTTGAATGAACAATTGATAGAGGAAATTTTAAGCCATCATTTAGGAGATCACCTCCCCTTAATAAAGGTTTTAATGTTGAAGGACTAGAAAATATTTTGTAGGCTTTGACAATAGATCTTGATAAAACTTCAGCTAACAATGAAGAAAAGGAAGCTAAACCTGATTCTGAAAATCAAGATGAAACTCAACCTCTTGACTTTTCCCTGAATTCATTTGAAGAAGATATTAGCCCCATCTTTACTAGAAGTAAAGTTTTAGTTGAAAGCCAAACACCATCTACATCAGATAAAAATGTAAATAAACAAGCACCTACCACTTACAGATTTGTTGTTTTAGACCTAGAATATGATCCCATAAACGACCTTAAGGAAATAAATGCTAATATCTCCTTGTATGAGCTTTTGAAAATTCTTATGATCGAGAAAAAAGTTCAGCAATACATTGCAAGCTTGAAAGCTCTTGTGAGTAAAGATATAACTTCTTTTGACAAGTCCTCCTTACAAAATGTTCAGATCTTGAAACACCCCACAAATAAATCTTCTACTAAAAAAAATAATCCTTCGTCATTTTTGTGAACTCCTGAAATTTGTAATCGTAATGTCCACAACAATATGATCGACACATGTGCTTCTTCTAATGTGATGCCACTTTTGATTTGTAAGAATATTAATACACATATGAAACCTTCTGACATAAATATTTTACAATTGGATAGAAGTTATGCTAAATTCGTAGGGGAGTTGAATGATGTTCTTATTATATTTTCACAAGACCATATAATACATCAGATTATTGATATTGTGACTGCTGACATTCCTAATGTATATGAACTGTTTTAAGTGGGGACTAGCTGCAACACAATGGATTTATGGATACTGATTTGACTCAATTATGGATAATCTCGAAAGGGGAACCAAATAAAATTAAATATAACAAGGAACCATATATGAAACATATCATTACTTATCTAAATGACTCAAATGACCCATAGGATGGATGATTTATTGATTGTTGACTCATTCTTCAGAAATTTTGTTGCTAATTTTTCTTTGGTTTTGAATTTAGAACAACAATCTCATTTGGAAACAATAAACACATTAGTTACAATTGATCATAAAGTTCTTGATATCAATAATGTGTCGAATCTTAATAAATCTAAAATCTAGTCAGTGTATTTTGATGGTTCTAAGTCCAAAGAAGGGGTTTTTGCTAGATGTATGCCTTTATATCCTAAAGGAAATAAAGTTTTTATCACATGTAGATTAGAATTTTAATGTACTAACAATGTTGCAGATTATGAGGCTCTTATTCAAGGACTCCACAAGTCTCTAGATCTTGGAGTTGAATGTTTGAGAGCTTATGGTGATTTTGAAAAAGTTGTTAGACATGTAAAAAAATTATTCATTGCCTATCAACTCACTTGAAGGCTTATCAGTCACATGTGTGAGATTTATTATCAAAGTTTTCAATGTTTAAAATTGATTATGTTTCTAGAACTACAAATCAAGAAGCATATTTGTTAGCTAATGTAGCTTCTAGATTGATTCACGCTGAAAATTTTGAACTTGATTATTTTTTGGTTGAATTAATTTTTATGCCATCCATACTTGACAACATCACTAACTCGATTGTGTTTGACGATCACAAATAAATAATTTACTTTCCACATATGGAGGGAACTTTTAAGGATACAATTATTGACGAGACCACTCACGATGAAAACTTAGGAGATTTTTCTTAGATAAGCAAACACTGGTCATTAGATGAATTATTCGAGATGGTAAAACCAATCCCTAAATCTGTTGTTAGATTGGAACATTTATATGATTTGAATGATAGTTTTAAAAAGGAAAAACATTTCAAAACTAACAACTCTACTATGGAAATTGAAATCATAAATTTAGGGTCAAAAGACAATCCAAAATGCATTAATTTAGGGGTAAATGTTTCTCCTAAGGAAAGGTATGATTTCATTAATATCATTAATATGTTCAAGCAATATAGAGATGTATTTTCTTGGAGTTATGATGATCTCAATATATTTGACCCAAATACCATGCAATATGTTATTCCTATAAAACCAAAAACCAAACCCTTTCAACAAAAACTTAGGAGAATGCACCCAAGTCTCCAATCTATAGTTAAATAAGAATTATGTAAATTATTGGTAGCTAAAACAATATTTCCGGCATGACACACTTAGTGGGTTGCAAATTTAGTACCTGCTAGAAAGAAAAACTGTGACATCCACCTTTATGTCGACTTTAGGAATCTAAAGAAAGCCTTTAAAAAAATACCATTACCCAGTACCCCCCATGGAGCAAATTCTCCAACATGTCTTGGGCTCTGAGATGTTATCCTTCTTAGATGGTTTCTCGGGCTACAATCAAATTATGGTATCACTTATTGATCAATTATAGACTACATTCCAACTCCTTGGGGTACCTTTCCCTACAAGAAAATGCCCTTTGGATTGATAAACGTAGGGGAAACTTTCTAACAAGCAATGGATATCACTTTTATTGGTATGATTAATGAATATGTAGTTATATACTTGGACGATATTATTGTTGTCTTAGAACAAACATTTAACCATTTGTTGCACTTAACAAATGTGTTTGAGAGATAACATAGTTACCGATCAAACGAGAATTATTACCTCAAAATGGGTACTCTAGCCCAAAAACCCCAAAAAAACATGAAAAAACAACCAAAAAAGGAAAATTGTGTATGTGAGAACAATGTTTTTTTGTTAGGTCAAATTTTCAACATTTTTTTAAATGGAAGTAAAAACCAATTTTTTTTGCAAAATGGATGAAAAAACACCCTAAAAAAAATAAGTGTTGATGTTGGAACAAAAAAAATAAGGTTACAATTTTGAAACTTTTTAGGAATGGAATTAAAGATAAAATACCAGGACTTTGAAAAACTGTAAAATTCCAACAATTCTCAGACATGATGTTAAAAATAAAAGATCATGTCTCAAATCCTGATAATTCCAACAATTTCCATCCATGTTGTTAAAGATTAAATACCTTGACTCTAAAAACCTTGAAATTGTAATTGTTTTCAACAATAACATTAAAGATAAAATATCACAACTTAGAAAAACCTTAAGATTTTGACAAATTTTCAATCATGGAATTAAAAACCTTAAGTTTTTAACATATTTCAACCATGAAATTATGGAAAAATTATATGACTAAAACAATTTTTAAAAATGAACAAGTAAATAAAAGATTAATTATTCCAAGAGTAATTTTTATTTTAAAGACTAAAACTATAGCTCTTTTCAAATCTTATTTTACGACAACTTATCCTATTGCAACAAAAGCCTGAAAATCAACCATCAAAACAAAGTGTCCCTTTTAATGAGGCATTACAATTTCAACATTTTTAAAACTATCTTATACCAAATGATAACAATAAATAATCTCATGGCAATATCACTGTATAATTAAAAAGTCAACATTAATTTCTAATATTTATTTACTTTTAATCAAAATAAAAACTTTGGTAGATTGAATATCACATACATTATTTTTGTAATTCATTATTACATTCACTGGGGATTCACTTAGTGAATTTCTGATATATCATGCGTGTTTGTGGCATATTAAACAATACCCCTAATTTGACTACATATTGGAAAATCTCTCTAAAAATCACATTATTTAACCCCCTACCAATATGAACCCAATACAACTTCTTAATTTAAAAAACCCCTACTTTCAGTAGATATTATAGGTATCCATTTTTTTATTAATATTTTTTATATCCCTTTGTATTTTCTCATTAACTTTAAGCTCCATTTTTTATATTTTCCAATATGAAAACCCTTTACCCCTTTATATCCCCTAATATATTATGTCATTTTCTCTTCAATATATATCCCCCAATATGAACCCACGTGGTATGATATTGCTCCCCTAGTAAGCCCCCCTGATTGCATTGTGGATATTCTAAAGAGATGAACTCTTCATAATTAAAACATATAATCCAATAAACATAGAAATGGCCCATAACTTCATGTAAGATCATATGGAAGTCAAAATATTTATTTCAAGTTACCATGCAAACATCTCTAAAGACATGAATTCTTCATAATTAAAACATATAATCCAACAAACATAGAAATGACCCATAACTTCATGTAAGATCATGTGGAAGTCAAAATATTTATTTGAAGTTACCATGCAAACATCTCTAAAGAGATGAATTCTTCATAATTAAAACATATAATTCAAAAAACATAGAAATGCCCCATAACTTCATGTAAGATCATGTGGAAGTCAAAATATTTATTTCAAGTTACCATGAAAACATCTCTAAAGAGATGAATTATTCATAATTAAAACATATAATCCAACAAACATAGAAATGACTCATAACTTCATGTAAGTTCATAGGGAAGTCAAAATATTTATTTCAAGTTACCATGCAAACATATCTAAAGAGATGAATTCTTCATAATTAAAAAATACGATCCAACAAACATAGAAATGACTTATAACTTCATGTAAGATCACATGGAAGTCAAAATATTTATTTCAAGTTACCATGCAAACATAATTTACATAAAATGTCTTAAACATGCATTCAAAATCACCCATGAATTCTGGCACACCATCAAAATCTACATCTTCAAATGAATGACTAGATGCAGATGAAGATGACCATATTCTTCTCTTTCATCAACTAGAGCCCCATTTGAGTCAACATGCATGCCCACCATTTCAGGTTTCAAAAGTCTTCTAGATCTACGACTAGGTTCGACAAACTCCCATCTCAACACTGTTTCTTTTGGTAGCAATTTCTTCAAAATATCTATGGTCTTGAAGCGAAAAGTTCCTCTCTTTGTTAAATTGAAGGCATAGACAAGTATGCCAACATCCTCTAATTTTAAGAGGTCTGTGTGGTGAATATTTATATTTGTACCATTTATTTTTCTTTTTCTGCCAATTTGTTTATCAACTACCATCTCTGGCTTGTACACACCATTTAATGGGTGGGTATTTATGGCATATCAATGTACTTCAACAACTATAATATCTTCATTTTCTTTAATGACTTTTATAACCTTGGCAACCTATAATGGACAGCCAAATGGATCTCCATCTGCTAATACTGTTATCATGCAACCCTCCTTAACATCCCGCACAAAACCCTTGTAAAGGTCTTCCATGGCTTCACGTTGTGAACGTGATCTTCTAGAACCAATATAGATTTCTCTTTCCTCTACATGTTGAGAATTAATAATGCCTTGAGAGTGTTTTTGTTCAACAATGTGTCTTTATTCTTTTTCATTTGGTATATTTTGCAGCCAAATAAATGCAGTCTTCAAAAGTGTATCTTCATTTCCTGATCTTGAAATGATATCACTTTGATTATTGAAAAAAGACTCCCACCAAACTGAATCAGCAACATCAAAGTACTCATATGTATCTCTAATACATCTTTTTATTTCTTCTAGGTATTTAGAATAGTTCATCTCTCTCTTATGCCTTCGTGCATTATGGAGTTCAATAACTGATTGTAATAATATTATCTTCGATGGAAATATTGGATGATTTCGAATGAACTTCAAAAATGCTAAACCTGATGACGACCCCCATTATGCAACAATTGAATACTTCTTGCCCCATATAAGTGTTTTGCCATCAATTTTTTTGATACGAAATTGATGGTGAAATCTAATATCATTAAGTTGTTCAATGCATTTCTTCTCATCATGCGATCCCAAAATAAAACTTCGCATGTCAATAGTTTCTTCCAACCCATGAAAAACAGGCTCTGAAATGTATGATTTCTTAATACATTCAATTAATAATGGTAGGCTCCCAACATCCTTCCTCTTCGATGTTACTGAAAAACAACTAAACATTTGATCAATATGTTCATGAGTGTGCCCAACAAGAAGGAAACCAACCTTTACTTTTTTAAAATTTCCCAATTCAACAAGCATGTTTAGATATCCAAAAAGAATTTGATTTTTGTTTCACGACTTGTGTTGTATAATTGCAGATACAAAACTTTAAGAAGAATACCAAACCAATGAGAAAGCCCATAATGGATTATAGTTATGGTAATGTTTGCATCATTATGAATATTTGGAGTTGTGAAGTAAACCCATGGCAACATCTTCCCATTAAAGAACATACAACCAACCAAGTGAAACTGAATAAATTTTTTCTCCTATAATTTTTTTTTGTATCCAGACAGAATGTGGTAGAAGTGTTTTCTTTTGGCCCATACCATCAATTATCAAACCCAAATACTTATTTGGATTATCATAACACTTCTTTCGATGCTTATACAATTTTTTTCTTTCACTTGTTTGCTGATTGTAATGTTCTTAGAGTGCTTTGGCAATGGAACCTACACATAAAATAAAAGAAATTTGTTAATAAATATATTTTCATAGTTGATAACTATCCAATTTTTAAAAATAATGTTATGAATGGATACCTCTTTCCGCCCCTTGACATTTATCCCTTATTGATTTAAGAGAATCACATATACTGCAAACTCCCATCCTTGTCTTCTTAGGAATACATACATTGTTGAATTCGTTCTTCCATATCCTTGTAAAATATGAATATGTATTAAAATTACCATCTCCTAGAACACCTTTTGCATATTCTCTGTATAAGCTATAGATTTTTCGTCTTGAGAAATTATCTAAAATATGTATTGTGTCTTTATTTGGCACACACTCTCCATGCTTTGAAAAGAAGTCTTTCATCTATGACATTGCAATAATTGCTGATGGTCCAACCTCTCTTTTATAATGTACTTCTAAATAATATGTAAGATCTTTTTCTAGTCTTTCTTGGATTCTTGACAAATGAAAAATTACCAATTGAATGCAACATTTTGAAAGCCTTTCTACAAATCAATACATTCCCAATACGATAATCATAACATGCTAGTGTAGATTGCATGAAACCCACTAAAAATAATTTTTGCATGATGTTATTCATTGGCAAATATCTCTTCCTTTGCTCCAAAGCAAACTTAGAATCCATATGTTTCAAGCAATCCTTTCGACAAAATTCGCTTGAAATCATATCACCAATAGAACTTCTACTTGTGAGATATTCTGTCCTAAACCTTATATAACTGAAATATTTTGAATTGATATGTAAAGGCCTACTCCTACTCTTAGATACAATATTTTCTTGCAACGTCTCGATCATTTCATTATTCTCTGTAGAAGCAATTTCATCATCATTAGGAGGAATATTATACTTACTATGATAATTCTGAACATAGTTAGAAAATTCATCACCACCATTGCTTGTAAAATATTCATTACCATCCTCACTTGAAGGAAATTCTTCACTATCAACATCTGCGCTTCTGAAATATTGACTCAGACGAAATTCTTTACCATATTCATCCGTTCTTTTGAAATCCTCCCTTCGTCATCACCATGGGTTCCTTTGAAACACTCACTTAGAGAAAAATACATTATTCGCATCTGTGCCTCTAAAATTATCATTTGCAAGAAAATCTTCATCCTCCTCTTTATAATTTGTGCTTGCATAATCCTTAGGATTATGACTAAGAGGAAATATGACTCTCTATTCTTAGTCAAATTATCATTTGCAGGAAATTCTTCATTCTCCCCTTCATAAATGGTGGTCCCATAATCCTTGTGATTAGGACTAAGTGGAAACTTTGAATTTTTATTTAATATAGATTCTTCATCCCTCCTTTCGTCAATAGTGCTCTTATAATCCTTAGGATTTGGACTAAGTGGGAACTTTGAATCTCTATTTACTGGAAATTGTTCATCTTCGCCCTCCCCTTCCTCAGTGGTGCTCTCATAATCCTTAGGAATAGGAATATGTGGAGAATTTGACTCTGGAAATTCTTCAACCCCATTCATCAGTGGTGCTCTCATAATCCTTAGGATTAGAACTATGTGGAAAATTTGACTTTGGGAATTTTTCATCCCCCCCCATCAGTGGTGCTCTCATAATCCTTAGGATTAGGAATAAGTGGAAAATTTGACTCTCTATTTACTGGAAATTCTTCATCCTGCCCTTCGCCAGTGGTGCTCTCATAATCCTTAGGATTAGGACTAAGTGGAAACAATGACTCTCGATTCACAAGATTTTGATTTTTTTGATTTTGATTTTTTCACTCTTCATTAATGATGCTCTCATCATCCTTAGGATTAAGACCAAGTGGAAAATTTCTCTCTCTATTCATAGTGAAATGATTCCTGTCACATTCATCAAACTAAATAGAGTTGTTCCATGTCAAAGATATCGATGCTACAGAAAGAAAAACTTCACTATTAGAAGAACCCATGACCTTCAACCAAAAGATGTCGAATGATACAAATGCACTCTCTCCCAATGACAATTTATAGCTTAAAGATCGAAAAATTCCATTTTAAGTCCCCAGCTCCCCCCCCACTCCCCTTCACAAGTTTTTTTGCCAAAAATTCCCCCCTAAAAACTTTCATCAAAAATTTTCCTTCCAAAAATTTTGTTTGGCAATATTTCCCTCCAAAAAATTTTCATCTAAAATTTTTTTAAACTATTATTAACTTTTGGTTTTGAAAAATTTACCCTAGTTCTATTCAAATATCCAATAATTTTTTTATTTGCATTCATCGAAATTAAATATTTTTTCATTTAAATTATTAACATGATTTTGTAACTAAATTAATTTTCTATTAATATTTTATTTTTTTTACCCAAATGAAAAAACTATTAAACCTTATACTATAAGTTAATTTTTTAATTTTAAGTTTATTCCCAATTTTGAGAAACTCTAAAGCAATCCCACAATCATCACTATAAAATAACATTCATTGTTTCTACTCGTCACATCACAAGTCTTTTGGGTTTTGTTAAAAAGTTTCGAGCAATTTAGCAGAATAGCTGCATTGTCATCAATAACATATTCAATGGGAGTTTTTTGCATTTGAAAAATTAGTTTTCCTTCTATTTTGACAATTTAAATAGGAATTTGGGGAAAATTTGTTGTTTTACGAGAAAAACCACATAAAAATTTCTATTCTTTTATTTTTATAGTGAATATGACGAAAAAAACTCAGATATGTAGGATTTTTAGGAGAAAAATTAATATTTTATATTTTTAGGTCTTTGAAATGAAAAAACAGGTATTAATTTATTTATTTTTATCTTCATTTGGGGAGCATTTCAATTCTTGCATTAAAAAAAAAATAAAAAAT
>APFE030490793.1:0-14406 GCA_000404065.3 Pinus taeda | reverse complement strand
GATCTTACTGTTTTTTCTAAGGATGGTATTAGTCATATAGGTCATCTTAGGCAAGTTTTTGATAAATGTAGAGAGTATGGAATTTCCTTAAATCTGGCTAAGTCTATTTTTGGAGAAACTGAAGGGAAATTACTTGGTCACATCATTTCTAAAGATGGAATCAAGATTGATCTTGAAAGAGTTGAGGCAATCCAAAACATTCCTCTCCCTCATAATCTTAAATCCCTTCAGTCTTTTCTTGGAAAAACAAATTTTCTTAGAAGATTTATTCCAAATTACGCAGAAGTAGTTAAGCCTATTCAAAGTTTTTTAAAGAAGGATGTAAATTTTTTATGGAAAGAAGATGGTAAAAAATGATTTTTAAGAAATCAAAGGTGCTATTCCCAAAGCTCATGTTTTAGTTAGTCCTGATTACTCGAAGGATTTCATGATTTTCTCTTTCGCTTCTAAAGATACCATCGTTGGTGTCTTATTACAAAAAAATAAAGATGGTCACGAGCAGCCTATTGCTTTCATGAGTGGAGCGCTTCAAAATTCTGAATTAAATTACACTACCATGGAAAAGCAAGCCTATGTCTTAGTCAAATCCCTTAAGCATTTCAGAACTTATGTGGGTTATTCCAAAATCATTGCTTTTGTCCCACATTCCGCGGTTAAAGATATATTAACACAAACTGATTGCTTAGGGACTGAAGCTAGGTGTGTTATTAAAATCCAAGAATATGATTTAGAGATTAGACCCACCAAGTTAATCAAAGGCCAAGGCTTGGTTGAAATGATGACCAAAGGTAATGAGAAAGCTCTTGGTTTGATTTGTCTTAACGATTCATCTTCACCTGAGCTGCAAAGATTAGAAGAGCATGAGGGGTACAAGGACATTATTTATTGCTTGTTAAATCTTACATGTCCTAACCATTTAGTTGCTCATAAGAGAAGGGCTCTTAGAATTAAAGACACTAAGTATTGCCTCATGAAGGATCGCCTTGGATGGAGAAATTTTGAGGGCATAGTACTTAGGTGTGTTGATGAAATTGAGTCCAAAAAGTTAATTTCTGAGTTTCATTTGGGATTTTGTGGTGGTCATTATGCTGCTAGAACTACTGCCCACAAAATTCTGAGAGTTGGTTATTATTGACCTTCGATTTTTTTGATGTGCATAAATTTGTTTGTTGTTGTCAAGCCTGCCAACTGTTCACTGGGAAACAGAAGCTTGTTGCCCTGCCCTTACAACCTATGGTTGTGGAGGCACATTTTCAGCATTAGGGTCTGGACTTCATTGGGAAGTTTCACGAAAATTCTAGCAATGGCTACTCATGGATTTTGACTACCACTGATTATTTCACTAAATGGGTAGAAGTCATCCCTGCTAAGAATGCCATTGAAAAGGTCATTATGGATTTCATTAAAAAATAATATCATTACTAGATTTGGTGTCCCTACTAAGATCACTAATGATAATGCCAAGGCTTTTAGTTCTTCAGAGTTTTCATCTTTTTGTTTCAAGCATGGCATTGCCTTATCTCATTAATCTAATTATTATCCTCGGGGTAATGACCTTGTTGAATCAAGTAATAAAAATCTTATAACCATTATCAAGAAGATAGTAGTAGATAATAAGCGAACTTGGGACAGTAAAATCAAGTATGCTTTATGGGTAGATAGAATTACTAAAAAGAAAGCTACTGGTAAAAGTCCCTTTGAATTAGTTTATGGCTTGGATGTAACTTTACCTGTGCACCTTAAATTTCCAGCTTATCAACTCCTTCAGCGTTTTTCTACTGATAAAGATGTTGTTCAAAATAGAATTGATTAGATTGTGGAGTTGGATGAAACTCGTACGAAAACTTTTGATAATATGTGTAAAAGTCAGTCTAACATTAAGAAAAGATTTGATAAATCATCTCGATCTAAATCTTCGCAGGTTGGAGACATGGTACTCCCTTGGGATCGCAAGAATGAAAAAATAGGAAAACATAAGAAATTTGACAGTTTGTGGTTGGGACCATACATTATCCGAGACATTGTTGGGCCAAATTCATTCCACTTCAGCAGATTGGATGGCAAACCACTTGACTTACCTGCAAATGGCCAAATGCTCAAGCTATTCTTCAAAGATGACATTTGATGCCATGGGGCATCTTTTGTATTGTATTTCTAACCCTACACCTTGTAATTTCAGCATTTCATTTCTATTTTAGGATTAGATTTACTTTTCATGTTAATAAAATTATTGATGAGTTTTTATTTCATGTGCTTAATGTTATATGATGATTTTTGGATGGACGCTACTTATGTTATCTTGTGTGTTGCATGGATGAAAATTTCAGATTCTCACATTCCTCTGATGCAGTAACATGTCCCCAAGTAAAGCCAGATGTTGCCCACTACGCGTCAACTACCCATAGCAGTACACCCCCTTTTTTTGCAAAAGGGATAGCATATGATCAATGTGTCGGTGTCGTCCAATTATCATCATCAACTTGATCATCATGTTATAATGTAAACCCACTCTACATGTATATGATGTAAATAATCTCAGCAGATCCGTGTCATGTATGTAACGACCTAGGTAAACCTACTCTTCTAGTGACGATTTTCATTCTGAGAGGCTTTTTGTCTCACCAATCCATTCTCGGATGGTCGGCAGAGTTTTCCTCCAGTCTTACCCCAAAGCTGAAATGGATTTTGTTGCTAGGATCTTAAGCAAGTCCTAGTGTTCTAGATCGAGTCTATGTAAAAGTGATTTGGGAATAATCCTAACTATTTGGTTAGGTTATTTTATTACAAATTGCTTGGTCCGTTGGATTATATTTGTCACAGAAATGGGTAGTTTGTGAGGGTCTATTACAATTGGGTTTTCCCCCTTGTGGTGTAAAAAAATATGAAAATCATTATGTAGAGTGTTTTGAGGGTTGGAAAAATAAATTTTCCCCTCATAGGTTAATTAATTAAATATTCTGGCCCAAAATTAATTAAAATCCTAAGCCAAATATTTAATTAATTCTAGGTCCTAGGTAAATTTAAATTCTCCAAAGGAAAAATTTGTCAATCCTAAAAAAATAAATTTCAAAAGATCTCGGGACTAAGGTAAATTAATTATTTTGCTAAATTTTAAACCATTGACCCCTGGGGGTTAAGTTTCAATCAAATTTTTGGGGAAATTAGCTCAAAAAAATTAGTTTTGAGTTAATTAAAAAAAAAATCCCCAAATATTTAAATATTTCGACGGATGAGATTAAAAGAAATTTTAATCTTCATCAACAGTCGAGATTGCTTTGATGAAGATCACTCGAACTAGCCTTTGGAGGATTTATCTTTAAATAGGAGGTCATTTGTCAGTCGATTCATCCAATCTCTAAGTCGTGTGCTAAGCAAAAAGCTCTTGTGTAACCTTTTTTTCTGGATAATAAATAAAGACTTTGGGGTTAAATTCTGTTGGTGTTACTCTTCATGAGAATATTGTAAGATGTGTTGTTTTCATGTATAATTTTTTCTAAAGCCATTGATGATAGCTTCTGAAGAGTGATTTGAGTACAGGTATCTTGCTCAGTCGTTGGGGTTTAAATAATAATTTAAATTTTGTACGTAATAGCAGGTATCTCTATTTATCTAAATTTTATTATTATTTTCTCGCTCTATTTTGATGGTTGGATTGAGTTATGCAGGGAAATCTTGATTTTTAGATCCTCGGGCGTTAGGGGAAGTTTTCAGTTGGACCAACCAACTCGTGATCTGTGTTTTCTGAAGAGCCCAGTTAAATTAGCTCCGGGCTTATCATAAGATTTTATTGGTGATACACGAAAGGTTTTGAGTTAAGCACCTCCTTTAAAATTTAAAAATTTAACTTTTTGTGTGGAAAAGTGATAGATCTAGCTGTTGAGACTGAGAGCCTTAGCTTATCAGATCTGGGTGCAGAGTTGGACTCATACTCCTCAGATCTGATAGATCTACCATTTTTGTGCATAGATCTGTAATTTTTTTTTGGTTTTCTGACTCGAGTTTTTGGGGTTTTATTTATCTTTATATATCTGGGTTCTGGGTTTTTTTTCGTTTTTGCAGGTAAAGGGTGCAGATCTGAACGAGAGTTTTTTATTTCAAGCCAGATCTAGGCCCTGGACAGTAAGATCTAGCCTCAAAATCATTTGCAGGGGCCTTATTCTAAATTATTTTCAGTTTGAGGATCTCAAAGTTTAGATCTGGGGTTTTTCTGCAAGAATTTTGACAACAAATTTTAAGTAGAAGAATATATCATTTTAATCAGAAATTTCTGGGAAATTTTCTTGGGTTTTTGGCTACCATTTATCTCATGTCCGTTGCCATATTAAGCCTCTCTCTTCTGTTGCTGCGTTTCCTCCTTTCTGGAAAAAAAATTATTCTCCCTGCCTGCGTTTTTGGGTTTATTCCTTTCTTTCTACTGCGTTTTTCTTGTTATCAGCCTATCCCTTCATCTCCAGCAAACCCTCATCGTTTTTTCCTTGCTGCTCGACATCCCTGCCTGCATTTTTTCTTTTTGTTGCCTGCAAAAAACGCGCCATGTAGCATCTCCATCATCCTGCAAATCGTTGCTCTTTCCTATGTCGCCTCTCCATAGATCAGCATCCTTTCCTCGAGCTCCTTAACCCGCATCTTTTTTCTGTCTCCTTCGTCAGGTCTTTTTTCCTCTGCGTCCTCGCTGCCTGCATTCTCGAAAACCTTGCCCGAATCCCCTCATCCTCTCGCCCATCGACCTAACCTCGTTGTCACTGCAGTTTCTCCTCCTTGTTGCCATTCACACGCCCCTCTTCCTGTACCACGTGACCTCCCTCTCCCGTCGATCTCCATCCTTCGTCGCCGTCAATCCAAACCTGCAACCAAATAATCGACTTCCTTTTTTTTTGTGTGTTAGGTTTAGTTCCCTTTTGTTTTACAAAATCCGATTTCATTTTTTTTGTTAGACTTCGATATACCTTTTTTTTGTTTGTTTAGTTTTCATTTTTTTTTAAATTAAAAAAAGGAAAAACTCAAAATTCTGATTTCAATTTAAAAAAATTTATTGAGTTTGATTTCTTCTAAAAATTGAATTTCATTTTTTTTCTTTTGCTTTTCCCCTTGGGTTTTGAATTTTTTTAGAAAGCAAAAACTAAACATTTAAAAACCTAGAAAAAAGCATTTTATGTGACTAGAAATTAAATCAAATGATAATTTTTCACATTAAAAGATTTTAAATTTTTTTTGTGGCCTTTGGCCCATTAAAAAATTTAAAAACTATTAAATTTTTTTTATTTGTTTTACTTTGGTCACATTAAAAAAAATCTTAATTGATCATTTACCGCATTAGTCTTGCTTCATAAAACTTAGCACATCGAAGATTTTTTCCGAAGAAATAATTAAATTGTTAGTTTAAAGTTCCTTCTTGGTGTCTTTTTGGGCTAAAGGTGAAATTTATAAAAAAAAACTTTTGTGGTATTAACATTTTTCATTTCTCTATAGTCAAACACACTTAATTTTTTATCGTATCTGAAGATTGACTATATGAAAGTGGTAAATTTTCCTAAATTTAGGTCACTAAGGACGAATCATTTTTCTAGGATTGTGAATTGCTTAGCATTTGAATTTCATGGTTTTTCAAAGTATTTAGATCTCTAGAAATTTAATTGCTAGAATATTTTGCATCTATTTGATCATTATATTAATCGCTTGAATTATTTGATGTTCATTGCATGTTAAATATTTTGTGAATATTTCAAGTACTCTGTCATGAAATTGTAATGAATTGCATATCTTTTGCTGAGTATTTTGTGAGCATCTGTTGCCATTGATATTAAATTGCGAAGAAGTTCTTTTTATTCTCTTTGAGCTATAATTGTATCAAAAAGATTTGAAGAAAGTTTGTGGTTTAATTGTGATATTTCAAGGGGTTATCTTTAAGTCTTCATCCAGTAAAGTGAACATTTCATTTTGGTGATTAAGGGCTTTTGCGACACAAGTGTTTCTAATCCTCGAGTCTAACTTCATCTCATCATCTCATGCATTTGCATATAAGTTAGCTTTGCATAAATAAAATTTACTTCCAAGCATAAGCTTGGTCGATAGAGAAATAGGTATCCATCTATCTTTGCTTGAGAAGCCTGCTTTTAATAGTACTTAAAACAGTGACCTTGCAGTCGTCAGAGCCACAGCTCTCTGCAAGGCCAGAGGTCACGTGGTTTGTTGAACTACTACACGATTAAATAATCTGTGATATGGTAATCAAGGGACCAGACACCATGCTTAAAGAATTCGAATCGAAGCCCTCCCTCATCAACGGCTCTATGGTACACACAGCTCTGATTGCTCTCCTAATGTCCCACTAAGAGAAAATGGGGCAAGCTGGGGTGGGAGAGGGGGCAAGAGATGCAAAAGGAAGGTTGTCTACAAATATCGTAAAAGGAGGTGGTGTGGAAGAACATGATTTGGGGTCAAGGTCATGCAAAATGGTATGGAAGCGAGGAAAAAGGGCACGCCAAAAGGCTTTCGGGGAGTGGCAAAGGGCATCACAAAGTTCTTGTCGCCTCTGGGAGAGAAATGCTCATCTTTTATAGTGAGGTAGATACAGTATGTTTGCGAAGGTGAGGGTGAAACAGAGTTGTTTGTGGAGGGATTTGCATTCACCATCAAACCAGTGGTTCAAGGGTTTTCAAGATGGGTATTCCTTTATATAGGCGTGATTATTTCTATGTAGGCACAGTGGTTAAAGGGATTTCAACGGGGAATTCCTATGTAAGCAAAGGTATTTTACTTTAAAGAGGCTTTCAAAACATTTTACAGTGACATTATTTGCATTTATTTGAGAAACATGGCTGACTTGAATAAAAATTAAACTATTGTAACCTAGAAGTACCTTGGAGACAAGTTCATCATAGTGAGCCAGGTGGCTGCCACAGTTAGAGCAAGTATAAATTCCTCCATCTAACTGTATCAAGTAAAGCCGTCCCATGTTCCTGTATCTCTCTCAACCTGAACTCAATTCCTCTGTATACAGTCCTCACACTCTGTTCTATTAAATCAACTAACTGTCCTGACAAACTGGCACAGTCAGATACTTCTCATCTGCATTATTTCAAATTAAATTTCGTTAAAACAAGAAAGAGAAATGATCCAGTTTTCTCACTGAATAAAGAAATACAAAACCTAAGCTTCTCAAAGAATACAGGGAAACAAAGAATTCATTAAGACAAAATGGGGCTATCAATAGCACATATTATTGCCACACAGATTCAGATATTGAGAAAATAGAAACATACTATATTAGAAAACTTTGCCATAAATTTTGCATCTTGCTTGTAAGAGCCATTATGAACTTTGAATTCCTCCCTTTCCAAAGCAAAAGTAACTCAATATACCAAACTACAGAACCAATATTCAAAACTTTTGAAAGAAAGGAGTGCAGTTATAGCAATAAAAATTAATTAAACCATCAAAAATTTTGACAGAAACTGGACAGAATATATAAATGGAGAAAAGCAACTCAAAAAATTCATCCTTGTAGAGTACATTGAACAAGCCACCATCAAGGGCACTAGAAAGATGGTAAATTCAAATAAGTCATTTGGGGTAACTTCAAAACACCACAGTATCATTCAGCATTTACAGCAAAACAAAGAAGTAAAACAATGCTGAAGTGAAAGAAATTCTCACAACCAAAAATGCAAGTGGAAAGCAGCTCCATGTGAGGAGGAAACAATGACAACCACAATTTGATAACCAAAAGATTCAACAGTATACCACTTCAAAAAGTGAAGATCATTCAAAAATTACTAGAGTGAAAATCCTAGTTTCTACTTCAACTGATAAATTTGCTGGTATGAAACAAGGTTCAGAACCAATGGAACAATCATCAGTAACAGGGAAAGTCCATATTTTAATTCCAATTTTGAAGTTACATAAGCCAAATTCCTAGGTAGTTGCTCTTATCCAGAGGAGCATTCCACAGGCAGCTAGCATGTACCTACCCTAAGATATATATATATATATATATTATATATATATATATAAGTCAACCCAGGCTAGGGCCTAAATGATTAACAACTGAGAAACCTAGTTTCTACTCCAACAGATAAATTTCTGGCACTAAACAAGATTCGGAACCAATGGAACAATCATCAGTAACAGGGAATGTCCATATTTTAATTTCAATTTTGAAAGTTACATAAGCTGAATTCCTAGGCAGTTGATATTATCCAGAGGAGCATTCCACAGACAGCTAGCTTGTACCTAACCTAACAACTGATAACAACTGATAAATTAGTATATACAGAATATAATCACATTCTTATAAACGCAAATGGGGAATGTGGTTTGTACCATCAAGCGTAGATATCGCATACAACTACTAAAGTTAACTGGCATAAGAGAATGGTCACAGTACACTGGTTAAAAGACTTTCCGCATTTAAATTTTATAGGGTAGATAGGTTTAGAAAAAAGAAATTATTCTTCTAAAAATTAGAAGCCACAATAACATGGGAGCCTAATTCTGGCCTGCTGTACATAATTTAAAACCAAAAAGAAGTAAAATGATGAATACTGTGATACTTGACTGTAATATAATGTATCAAATTGAGAAATTCAGGATTATTTTAGAAAAAATAAATTATTCTCCTAGAAATTAGAAGCCGTAATAACATGGGAGGCTGATTCTGACCTGCTGTACATCAATTAAAACCGAAAACAAGTAAAATGATGAATACACTGACACTTGGATGAGATCCAATCTAAGTTGCACGATACAGCGAAATGAGTACGAGTTTCTGAAACGGGAATGGGTACGAAACGTGGCCCCCCCAAATTTTGGAAACAGGGAAACGCAAATATATATATATTAGGACATTTAAGAAATATGTGCAATCATAAAGCATACATGATACATGCTAATTTATTACATTATGATTAAATTGTCAATTGTCAATGCATAAACTATAAGTCTATAAATTTACATCACATTTAATCATGAATGATCACATAATGAAAATAGAAATATCCAAAATCAACCACGAGAAATTTCTAATTTCTTGTCTCGTGCTTGACTGGGAGTCTCCTCCTACATAGTCAAACAACCTTAGTGCTCTTGATTAAATACAAGTTCCATACCCTAGTACCTTAGGTGCTCTTGATTATTGGGTGTATCCCCTGCATAGAGGGCTTGGTTCTCTTGATTAAATCCAAGTTCCATACCCTAGTACATGACAAAATCCAATGGAAACATTGCAATCTCCCCAATCCTGAAATCCTGAAAAGCAAATAAGTCTGTTGGATTTTGAGTGAGATCTAAAATTCTACTTTCTCCATATGAAATCCAATGAGCGCGAAACCACTCTCAAACATCCTGAGTCATTTCAAGGTAATGTTAAAAATTTAAGTAAAAGGATGAAAATTTTCATCCTTTTACTTTAAGAATTTCACATTACCATGAACTGCATATCCACGCTAGGGACATAGGCTTGAACATTAGGCTACCCCACTCAAAAAATCCTCTTTTTTATAACTTGAGAGAGGCAGCCAGAAGATATTCTAGTCGCCCAATAAAAAATTAGAAGTGAAAAAATAAAAAATAAAAATGTAAAGTGTTAACTGGAAACTCTACCATACGGCCTGGAAACTCGTTTCCGGCCGTACTGACCACGTTTCCCCAGCGTGAAACGGGCCAGTACGGCCGGAAACGAGTTTCCAGGCCATACAATACGAGTTTCCTTGTTTCCATTTCGTTTCCGGCCGGAAACGGACCCCTGGGCAACGTTTCCTGCAACTTAGGATCCAATGTATCAAGTTGAGAAATTCAGGATTCATGTTCAGCATTGTGAACTCCAGATATAACTCGTCACAAAAACCCAACGGTCAATTAAAGCCAAAATCATCCCAATTTTCACCTGATTTTTGTGAAAAAGGGGACATGCATGATCAGCTTCAGATAACCGGCCACCATGCCTGAGGACTTGAACCTTCAGTTCAGATGGAAATCCGGGCAATAATTGCAGAAGAAAATGAGGACCTTGAGTTTATATTTGACTGACAATGTGTGTGAAATGGTTGGGAGGGCGGGAGGGAGAAAATTAAATGGAGTGACAAAGTTGGTTGGCAGTGCTCCACATGCTGGTGATAGTGCACGCATGGATGTTGTTTATGAATTATCATACCTACTTGATTGAGTGGGTGACATGAGCATGTTAAGGTCAGCAACCATAGTTTTTTATATGTAGTTGTTAAATATACAATGTTGCAAATTATCTCACAGTGTCATATCCCTTGGTCTTCCAGAATTATACCTCTGTGGATGGCCTATCCTTTGGTTTTCTTAAACAGAAGAAGGGAAGGGGGTGGATTAGGTGTATCTACCATTGGAAGAATGTTTCGTAAATACAGATGGGTGAAGCATGTAGAACATTTTCTAGAATCTTCAAGTGTTAAGAGGGATATTTATAGGTGACTTGGGATGAAATTTATAAGGCATATAAAAGACATTTTGGATTGAACCAATTGAATCATTGTCAATAAAGTTTGTGGCAGTACTTCTACATATATCAGTACTCTGAATTGAGATTTCCATTGGGCCAATTTCCTATATTCTCTCACTACTGCTGTATCAAATCTTATCACCATATTCCCAGAGACTAACGAATATGTACATCATGCAAGAACAAACCAGCATCAAAAGAGCACTTCATCTTCATCTTGAGATGCTCAAAGTACTATGAGATTCGATGCAGGTGTTAATGCATTTTCACAGAGTCATGCTTTGTTATTGTTTCTCATTTAGTAAGAAGATCATAAAATGTTTGGCTCGTCTAACAGTGCTTAGAAGATGTTTCATGAGTGAACCCCACATCTAGCTCATAAACTGATTTTTTCAGCCCAGCTCATAGTTCTACATAACAGTCTCACTTCATCGTGCGCCAGAACACACTAGCACATCCTCATACCACAAAATTAACACATGTTACCAAGTCCATTGACCTCGTATGTTAACAAAGAACTTTGGGAGATCTTGCTCCTTTTCACCATTTATATTCTTTCACTAGCACAGCGTTGTAGCACAATACTGACACATCTTACCAGATCCATTGGCCTCACATGTTAAGCAAGAACTTTGGGAGATCTCGCCCCTTTTCACCATTTATATTCTTACACTAGCACAGCATTGTAGCACAAAACCGACACATGTTACCAGGTCCATTGACCTCGCATGTTAAGAAAGAAAGAACTTTGGGAGAACTTGCCCCTTTCCGCCATTCATATCCTTCTTACAATTTTCTTTCCCATCATGACTTGAACTTGATTGCTTTGCCTTATTTGAAATGCTCTTAGATTCTTACCTCTTTTTATATTGTACACCTTTCTCACTCTCATTGACCTGTATTAATTATTTTAGTAGACATAAACATTAGTATATTAAAATATTATTATTATAGGGTATTCCTATGAAGTCCCTTGTCTGTCTTTATTTTCTTCTGTTTATGTCTGTAACCTTTTGTAAAACTACAACGAAAATTATCACTTCTTTAATGACTGTATAGTGGTTGCTCTTTGTTGAAACTTGATAAATTGTTGAAGAGAATAGAATTTCACCATTCTACAAACATGGGACCCCACACTCCATAAAGGACCTGTTGCGGCACAAACTAGCAGGCCTTGTACAATAGCAAAAGCTAGGGAGCACAACAACACTCTGGGACAAAGGCCCACTGTCACCACAGCCTAAGTCCCCTTCTTTTCTCAGATTTTCACCGATGAGAGGGGTCCCAGTATTCCTCACTTGTGATAGATGATTCTATGATAGGCTTACAGTGAGGCAAGGTAGCTCATTCAATGGAAAGGTTCAATAAATGCGCGAGCTTTGGGAGAAGCTACTAAGACTTTCAATGAAAAACCACTTGAATGAAAGGCTATGCAAGACCTAGGGTTGAGATATTTGATGGGATAGGAGTTCATCCAAGGTCAAGGTAGACAAGAGAAAAGGTTGTGAATGATATACTTCAACCAATACTAAAGCATAAACCTTTAAAGAATCCCCAAGATGAGGGATTAGCTTCTAGGGTTCCCACTTGTTGTGATAGCTAGGGCATCAATTTAATTGAAATTCCACTGTCGGAATTCGTTCAAAACTTACAAATGCCTGGAGGAGACAGTAAGGAAGAGGTCCATACAAACCAAATTCAAAACATGCTCCTCAAGAGGATTTCACATGAATCCCTAGAAAGGCCTCCTTATCCTTAAAGGGACAGAAAATGAGGGGAGAAAAAGGTGAAAAGAAAGATGATTCGTTGAGTTGAGAGTGATCACCAAGGATTTAGGACCAGCCTATTGAGAGAACTAGAGTCAAAATGATCATGATTTTTCAACCTCGCTCTTCAAGGAGACCTAGAAGCAGCTTCACTAGCCCTAATGAAATAGCTACACAACACTTCTAGATATTTATACTTCGATGGCAATTATTAATGGAGTTCCAAGGATGCAAAATGCAATAGAACCTCTAGGAAAATTCACTCATTCATTGTCTATGAATAACACATGCAAAATTCCCAATAGCTTCAATGTTTAAACAAAATTCCCTAATTAGGGCACATTAAAAACCATGAGGCAACATTCCATGCATTAGACATTAATCAAAAATCAGAACTATAGCATTAAATAGCACTTACAAGACAATGAAGAATATATCCATCCATCAACATGCTAAAGGAAGCTCCAAGAGAAATAGTGAAATTTTTCCAAACATCAAAATGCATTTAATTTGTCCAAATCACTCCACAAATTGTTGGCCGAAAATCTCTAGTTCAGGTAACCGAAAATCCAAGTGATGATGATTTTCAAATGAGAGAGATGCTCCCTTATTTATACAAAACTAATGAGTTCGAATTCCTAAAGAATAAGCCCTTAAATTGTCAAATGAGGTAACAAACCCTTGGTTACAAGTCAACCAAGATAGCTTTAACATTAATTATTATTTTATTTTTCCTTTAGCCAATGAAAAGTGCTCTCCAATGCTAGCATTGAGGCCTTATGTGTTGAGGATGAGAGTGAGGGCTTCAAAAGTAATGAATAATGTTAAAATTTCTGTTTTCCCACCCCGGTTTTCAGTTTCTCCTTATTTCTCCCATGTAGTTAAATGCTCTTTCCCATAACCATACATTCAACAATGCTGAAAAAATAAATTTGCTGAAAACACAAATTCTGGAAAATTTACAAAATGCTTGGAAATTGCAGAAATAAAAATCAGCAATAATAAACAGCCATTAAAACACATTAAAACACTGATATTTTTGGTCAACGTGACCCTGGAAAAACCCCTACAACTCTTGGGGAAAACCAGTCTGAGAGCTCTTCTTTATTTCTGGAAGGAAAAAAAAAAAAAAAAAAAAACAACAAAACAACAAAACAACAAAACAAAACAAAACATTTTTACAGCAAGAAAATTTCAGCAAAAATTACAGCAAAATAATTTTTCCAGCAAGCAAACTTATCTGTTTTCAGCCCAACATACCACCTGGAAACTTTGTTGTACGGGCGGTGCAGACCATACGGATGTACGGACTATGCAGGCGGCCGTACGGACTGTACGGACAGACCTCGACTTTTGTGCCGAAAATCAGTTCCTCGATATTCGTGCCCAAAAATCAGTTTTTCTCAATTTTCAGGAAAAAATCAGCTTTTTCTACTTGTTCTTGATGTTGTTCTGCTTGTCTTTCTGCTGTTCTGATTTTGCTGAAGAGCTGCCTGGTATGTGTGCCAAACTGCTGCCTCTTTCTCCTCCTTGTCCAGAAATCTCCCTTGCTCTCTTGCTCTCCTTCTCCCAATCTGCTCATAAAAGAATGAATGATCTTTTCCTCATTTTCCTCCTTTAATATAACTCCAAGTGACTTTTGGGTGATCTCTAAATCCAATGGCTGAAATAGATTTAGATCAATGGCTGAGATTAAATGCACATTTAAATCTCACTTTCTATTTTTTAATTCACCCACTTTAATAAAGACCCACTTAGTCATTTATCTCCAAAGTCACTTTTTCCTTTCTAATTTTTCATTGACTTTATAAAAATCACTTTAAAATTAGACTTAGTAACTTTATCACTTAAAGTCACTTTTAAATTAGATTTTAATTTTATAAAAAATTATAAAGTCCACTTTAAGAAGAAAAAATTAAAATCTTTTGGACACTTTCCCCTAGGCCAAAGATCAAAGCCTAAGGGAACCACCTGTCCTCCGGTACCAAATTTCAACACTCCCTCTTACCGAGGAAGGTGTTCCTCACCACACCCATCTTGTCTCTGAAGTAAACATGCTTGCCCCGTGGTAAGGCTTTTGTAAGAATGTCTGCTACCTGCTCATCAGTGGAAATATACTCAAGCTTCACAGCTCCCTTCTGAACATAGTCTCTGATGAAATGATATCTGATC
>APFE030490791.1:0-32881 GCA_000404065.3 Pinus taeda | reverse complement strand
TCTTGGAAGGATCATGTTGAACAGGTTGACAGGGTGATCAAACTATTGGAGGAGAAACAATTATATGCAAAAAGCTCCAAATGTTTCTTTGGAGTACAAGAGGTGGAATATTTGGGTCATATTGTATCTCATGAAGGTGTTAAGGTAGACCCTAGCAAAATGAAAACCATTAAGGAATGGAAAATTCCCACATCCATAAAGCATCTGCGAGGATTTCTTGGGTTGACAGGGTATTATCGCAAGTTTGTTAAGAATTATGGGAGAATAGCAGCACCTCTAACAACATTATTGAAGAAAGATGCATTTTCATGGACTCCGGAAGCAATAAAGGCCTTTGAACATCTTAAAGAGGCAATGTGCCAAGCACCGGTCTTAGCTACACCGGACTTCACAAAAACCTTTATTGTGGAATGTGATGCTTCAGGAAATGGAATTTGTGCTGTTCTAATGCAAGATGAAAGACCCATTGCTTTTGAAAGTCGTCCAATCAAGGGAAAGTTTTTAAGCAAAGCTATTTATGAGAAGGAAATGTTGGCAATACTCAATGCACTTAAGAAATGGCGACCCTACCTAATGGGAAGACACTTCAAGGTAAAAACAGATCATGATAGCCTTAAATATTTTTTAGAACAAAGATAATCCTCTGAAGAGCAACAAAAGTGGGTCACAAAGATGTTGGGTTATGACTTTGAAATCATCTACAAAAAAGGGAAGCAAAATGTGGTGGCAGATGCACTCTCAAGAAAGGATGAGGATGTGGAAGCATTGTTGTGTGCCTTTTCTATTATCCAACCAGATTGGATAAATGAAGCAAGGGATGAATCGAAGAAGGACGAAGAAGTATGGCCACTTATTCAAAAGATGCAAAAGATCCCAATTCAAACAATATTGTTAGAAATTGAAGAGGAAGGAAAAATCATATTGGAACCTGTAGCAGTCACAGAAATAAGAACCCGACAGCTACGAAATCGATCAATTTCAGAGTATATCATCAAGTGGAAGAACTTACCCACTGAAGATTCGACATGGGAGGACAATAATTTTATACAAAAGCATCAAGAACTACTCAAGCGTTGAGGACAATGCTTTTTGAAGGAGAGGGGCATGTTAGGCCCCTATACTACTAGTGTAACCCCTTATTGTTATTAGTACAACCCCCTTATTATATTGATGTACCATGTAGTGCCATATTGTTACTATTGTGCCCATAGAGCCCACTATTGTTATTATTGTGCCTTACATTTATTATTGTTATGTCGGCTCTGTTATGTTATGACGCCCTTAGACTCCTATATATAGAAAGGAGGTTTTTCATTTGTAATCATTTAAGAATTGTTCATTTATGTAATGTAAAGGAGGTTGCCCCCTCGAAGAGGCTGAATTCTAAGGCGTGGATCTCTCTTTTCTATATTTTTGTGAGCTGGTTTCATAACACAGTGTTTAGACAACAAATGTGCATGTAGCTGATAGGTCCCTCGAGCTGAAGTCAGTCACATACATATACAATTTCAGAGAGTAGATGAAAAATCAATATAAAGCAAAGTCACGAGTTCTTATTGCAACATATCACAAATTTTGTTGTTCTTTATCTTAGCTTACTTTGTTAAAGATTTTTCAAAAACTTTTATTTTAAATTAACTACTTTTTCAATATTAATAGGCTATTTAAACCCCTTTCATGCATATAGAAAGGGGTGCAGAATTTTGAGAATACAACTTTTGAACTTGCACTATTGTTCGATTCAAAGTTATCTAATTAAGAAGTTGAGCCTGAAAACTATTTTTTTCATAAGCAGACTGATAACGCGTTCGGTAATATTATCTTTGTGATATCATTATGTATATTTATTTTTAGATAATGAATCTATTATGTGTTATTCTTTTTTATAAATGCTTCGATAAAAATTAGTTGTTATCACTATTGATGTGCAGGATTGGATGATTTGTGATTATGTATGAGATAACGAGATCTTTTTATGTGATTGAGTTTTAATCCACAAAATTAATTAAATATTTAATTAATTTAGTTTATCATATATTTTTTCTATTCATTAAAGCATTGAATGATATATATTGTTATTTACTTTGTGAAATCTTTCTTTGAATCACATGTGGAGTCATAGTATCCTGGGAAATAACTAGAATATGTTTATTCAGCAATTTTATCATTAGTTATAAAATCATTACATCGCTTTATAATTTTTTTACTATATTAAATCTTGTGCAGGGTTTTCTTCAGGGATTATCACATCCATAATTCTTTGTATCAATGTTTTGACCCATCCACTATGTCCATCATCAAGATAGATCAAAAAGTGTGTAAGCTAGATCTCGGCATATTGAATAAATAGAGGTGTGAGATGGTGATGGAGTGAGAAAGATGGTAGCTGATATGATGATTTTAATTTAATTTAATTATTAATTTTTGGGATTTAATTAGAATTTTATTAATATTCTTGTAATATTAGTGTTTAATCTAGCTTTGTGCTATTAGTGCTTAATCTGATTTTCTGATGGAATTAATAGATTTTTATATTTTAGATTTAGAAAATATATATATATATATAATATATATCTATATATATATTTTGGATATAATTTTAATCCATTTCAATTTTACATACAGTTGTATTAAATTATATGTTGTGATTAATAGAGACTGAGGTGGGGAGAGAGAGAAGTAGGTTTAGTGATAAGTGTGAAAGGTTCACTAGGGAGAGGATATGATAGTGGAGTGTGTCGGGGAGATTGGATATGGAGGTTAAGGTAGGAATCCAATTGTCACTTAGTTTCTATCGTTCATCACGGTTGAGGTTGTTTGGGTGTTTTCCTATTTCTGTAGCTTCTCTAAATTTTCTATGGTGATAGTGATCGATTTTGGCCACTACTCTGGAGTTTTCAATACAAACATGATGATTTCTTTTACAGGAGTGTTCAGCTAGGGCTAATGTTTTTGAGTGGTTATGTTTTATGTCAGCAACATGATCTTGAATCCTTGTTGGATAGACTAACCAATTTTTCCTAATGTAGGTTTTTCCACTTGAACAAGGAACCATGTAAACTCCTTTGTGGCATTTGGGATCAATTGCATCTTTGGTTGATTTAAGGCATTTGCTAATGATATTCATGGGTTTAAAGGTGGTTTGAATGTTTTTTTCTTTAAAATATAGGCAATCTTGTTTGTAGTGCCTAATATGTAGGGGAGGTGAACCTTACTCACTTGATCGTCTATACGTTGTCTACTTTTGGTATTCTCAACATTCATAAAGGCTTTGATCACTTGGTATTTATTATATCCATTATTTTCGAATACATTCATAAGATGGGTTTACTCCTTCTTAAAGTGATCATGATCTGAAATATGTATAGCTCTGGCTACTAGAGTGTTGAGAACACCAATTTTCTGATAAGGATGGTGGTGAGAGTTGGCATGTAGGTAATGTTCCGTGTGTATTTTCTTACGATAGGCCTGGTGAGATATGGAACCATCCTAGTTTCTATTGACTAGGATGTCAAGAAAGGGAAGGCTTCCATTTTCTTCTAATTCCATGGTAAACTTGATGGAATTAGATTGATTGTTCAGGTGATGCAAGAACATGTTTAATTTTTCTTTCCCATAGGGCCAGATAATGAAGGTGTCATCGAAAAATATTTTCCACAATTTAGGTTTTAATGGGGAAGATTTAATGGCTCTATTTTCAAAGTCCTCCATAAAGATATTGGCAATGATGGCAGATAAAGGAGATCCCATGGCTAGACCACAGGTTTGCTCATAAATTTCATCTTAAATATCTTTAAAATAGGAAAATTTTCCCTTTATATCCAGTTGGTCCATCCAATTTCAACGGAAATAGAGTTTCTTTAAGCTCTCGATCAGGTGGTGTTCCCTGATGTTGAGGTAGTCAAGTTCAAGCATTCAGCACAAGCTTAACTTGGTCTTTAACCAATAATAATTTTTTTGACTCAAAAGTACTCCACGTTAACTAATCATGTCATATGATTTAATGCTTCTCTTTTTAACTCTACTTCCATCACCTTGTTGGCCTTGAATAATTCAGTGTATGTCAAAAACCATCTTGAACAATCAGTATGAAAATACATACATCTCTCATACAGGCGTTATAAATGAAAGTTACAATATTATCAATTTCACAGCTGTTAAGTTTTAGGCAGTATGTGTACCAAGTGTGAACCTAACTCATTAGTATTTTGATGCCTCACTTATAGTTCATAAATTATTCATGCAATTGTTATGCTTCCATATCCAAAACCAAACAATACTATAAAAGCAATTTGACGAGTAGACTTCTCCAAGATTTCTTGGTAGAAAATAGTGGTACCAAATATGCATATCAGATTATACCCTCGTCAATTGATTTGATTAGATTTCAAACTATTATATTATCGAATTTTTTTATATTTGTCTGCAATACTCCCTCTCGCCAGTACCACTTAACCATCCAATATGCTTAAAGCACCATACTAATTCAACAACGAGTTGTTGTAAAGTTTATTATTCTCTCTTACAGAACCTTTTATATGTCACTCCTTTGGTGCATGTATTATTTTATTACTGGCATAAGATCCTTAGATCCTCATAAGCTATTTTAATGTGAAACCTTTCAGGTTTTATCAAGAATTTGTTAATAATTTGGATAGGTCATGCTCATAATCTAGTGTACTTCTTACTAACCCTTAGGCTGCATTTGAATTTCTGTATGACTATATTCAATTTTTTTTCATAAAGTTTATATATACACCTAGATCATTTTAATCACTTTCCATATGAAATGCCTTTGCAAGATCTACAATTGTTCTACTGGGGCTTCTTTTTCTTACTTTATCTTTGAAAATTTCCTATTGTAAGATGTTAGCAGAACCCCATCTATACTTGGATGGATATGCACATCAAAATTGTGAAGTTTGAGGTTATGCATTTGTACTTTTGGGTGCTAGTCCCATTGCCCTATTTATGAAGCTCATGAAATTATTAATGTATGGTGTATTCATGCATACAGTGAGTTGTATTTTATGGGTGCATACTCTTCACAAATCTTACCCTAGTTCTGTCTAGCTTTAACATATAATTTGTGTTTCTTATTTATTATAATTATTTAGATATTGTGTTGCTCAAAGACACTTGTAAGACCAAAGCATGCATATTTAATTTGGTATTCATGTTGCTACCACATGTTTGAATAATGACCTGTTAAGGTTTAGTTTCCTTCAACAATGCATATTTGAAGCATTTGTCTTTAACAATTCAACCAATGGTAATAACACATCTGTAATGAACTACATCATTCCATTCCAATGCACTTATTAAAATATTTAACTAAAGGAAAAACATACATAGTCTCCTACCACACACAGAGACCTATCTTTCATGAGTTTAATGAATTTTCATGTGAATTTCTTGAACAGATACTCATTCCATTTCAGATATTTTTTATAAAATGTTATGAACTTCTTTCGAGTGGTTTATATGGATTTCATCTATGTTTTTCTTTTCATAAGAGTTCAACATTTCTTCCCTTCAAATTTTAAGATCTTTATACACATAAACTTTATTTCATTAAGTCATGTCCTTGCTTAGATTATCTTTATTGTCATTAGTTTGTATTTTATTAAGCCATGTTATTGCTCACAAATCATACCATTCATAATATGATTTTAACATGAGTAGATTAATATCATAACCATATAACTAAATTCCAATCAAATTTTAATCCAATAACCATACTTTAAAATCACTTATTCAAATTTCATAATATATACATTATTCCTCCTATAGCTAGTTATATGTTTTACTCCTCTTATATTGATGCATTCAGTATTTGAGCCTTCTTCTTTCTTAATTATATATATTCTTATTACAAATGTACTACATGATATGAAATTGAATATATCATTACTAATGTGGGTCTAACATCCCACTTTCAATGCAATAACCATAGTTTACAATTATTACAAAATTGTGTATTCTCCCACTCTAAGTTTATGTCAATTTTAACTCATGATTTCAAGTAGTTGTTCCCTCACAAGGGAATTCATCCATAGCTTAACATATTGGGAATTTGCTAAATATAACATACAAATTTACTCTTCACATCACTCAATAAGTAGGCACCATAAAAAGTAAACAATTGATGGTTGCCCATTTCTACTTATTTAAAATAAACAATTGGTTATTCAAACAACAACTAACATGTTGATTATTTCTTTGCATTACTATTTACTCTGACAATTTCAACATTGTAGTTCCATTTGTTTCAGGGTAGCCTTTCAATATTTCTTCTCCTCACATTGCTACTAAATAAATTCGATACAAGTGCAAGGCTTGTTTTCAACCTTGTTCATTTATATAGATACTCACTTAGAAAATTTAATTAATGGCTTATAAGATAATTATAGTTTACTATTTTACCTTTATTGTATCTATAAAGAATAAAATACACCACACATATTGTAAATGGACACTTTGTTTCATCATAAATCAATATTTAACTCATCTTAATTTGTGGGAATTTTGATTCATCCACACATGTAAGCATATCAATGCAACTCATTATAACCATCTAATTTAGCTTTACATGTATGTCATACGTATATGTAAGCATAAGCATGTAGTCACGCCATGGGTATCCCCTTCAAACATAATGTAAATTTGCAACTCAAGTATCCATATTCTTTTGTTGTAAGCATAAAACAAAATAATTCATGTAAGTTGTACACACTCTTATGTGTAGTTTGTTTATACCCATAGTGCCGGAAAATCTTCTAATCTTAAGTATGGGGGATTACGCAGTGCATTATATTAGATATGATTTTTTGGGATTCAACTGCGTTAAGTAAATCATTCACGTATGACCATTTCCATGAGAGGTAGTCGTAACTGACTAATTTCTCATGATTTTTGAATAGTTCACTTAGCACTCATTGCATCAGGTGATGCTCACAGGGGTGAAGAAGTGGGATTGAAACTAGTGAAAAGTGGAGAACAAATCACATAGCATCAATCATCACTTCCGGGGCTTGCACCCGGTAACCAGGACTTCCCAGGAGGTCACCCATCCCAGATCTCCTCTGGCTCAAGCGCGCTTAACTGTGGAGTTTTTCCCCACAATCAAGCCCACTTAGCTTGCTACCCCATTTGCAAAACCTTAGCAAGTATTGTGCCTCATGAACCATTCAAGTAGAGATCCCTTGACTCTTTTTGAATTTAAATATGGCGGATCTTCTAATCTTGTTTTGAATATTTGAATAAATATGCAGACTAATCAAAAAAGCAATTTCATTGTCCTCACGGAAACCATGGCATATCTATCAACATGTTTTGGTGTTTTTCACACTTTAAAGTCTACCAAACAAAATATACAATACCTGCCACTACCAATACATATCTGCCATGAATTTTTTTTTAGTCTACACAGTTCTCCAATGTACAAAGTCATTTAGTTAGAAAATCACAACTCATCCAATTCTCTAATCTGCACTTAATTTCAAAATTATCGAAATATGTTTTTGAATTATTTTCATACAATCTTCCTTTTCTAGATTTCCTTCACTTGTGATAAAAGTAAGTGATGAAATTTGGAAAATAGGGCATAAGCTTATAAATATTTATTCTAAAAAAACATGCTTAGTCTTCTTACCCAAATCTATGGTCCTTAGAATGGAAGGTTACCATTGATATTGTACCATAGAAGTGTAAGCACATTTAATGTTTTGTGCACTAGATTGGTTAAGCAACAATATCTTAATGTTGGAGGCCTTTCATTCTAGCTACTAACTGTAGGATGCCTTCCCAAAAACGATCCTACATATTTAATTTTCTAGGACACATAATCCTGCTAAGCAACTTTAATAAGATAAAATAAAGGAATATAATTATCGTCGCCATTATATGAAGCTTATATTTATTCCCAATTGTTTGACCCAAAGGTTGACCTTAGTTCATCTTGAAATTTTAGATGGCACATATTCCCTATTATTGCTTTGCTTCAGCCGAGAAGAGAGAAATCCTAAAAAATCTAATGTTTCCAAGTTCAGTCCCCTTAAAGCCAACATGAAACTCCGTGAAAATCAGTTGACGACTTGTGTTCATAATTTTCCATATAAAAAATTATTTTTTCATTAAAATATAACATGTCATGGATTTTATAGTTGTGGAGCAGTTCTCTTTCATCTAAATCCTGCCTTTACATGGCATGCGGCTTATGTTGAGGGTAGGGAAACAAACTTGAAATCTGTTGAGCTTCGCCAGTGTATGTTCGAACCATGTTGTTTATGGTAATGAAAGTTAGTGAAGGGGGTGGATGAAAGGATCGATTTAATTATTGATTAGTTGCCCACCTCTTCTCCTACAATCTTGGGTAGCTTGAACATCAGTCAAATAGAGCCTATCCATCCACATTGTCCTTGGTGAACTCAGTTTCTCAATCAATTAGATGCATCAGAATACCTCGCCCTCAACAAAATTGTACACTTGGATGGTGCAAGCACTACAATACAGATTACATGTAACAACACCAGTGAGCATGCCATCATCAAGTGCCTGCTCTTTATTTAAAGCATCGTACCACTGGTCATTATGCACAGGGAGGAGATGACATTGAACGGATTTAATGACTGATCCACATGAAATTTAGAACAACCCTTATCCCTGATTATTCCTATTATAGAAACAACTCTAGCGTAGTGAATATAACAAGCGTGATAGATCCCTGGAATGGAAATAAGGATAGTGCTTATCCACTCACTAATTTTTAAGGAATGTCACTCGAATTAGCGTTATCCTCTACACACTTTGGTGGTAATTCAATCCGCCAGTGCATGCCTTCAATTCGATTGATGAGGTAAGGAAAGAGCTATGAGTGTACGATAAACATCATCCAACTAATTATTTTTAAGACCACTCAATCAACAATTTCTCACGAATGCTTCGAGTCAAGGCAAGAAGGAGAATCGAATTTGAGAATCGAAATAGTGCTAGTGGGTACGAAAAATTCTTTCATCTCCAGTCATGCATTCCCTCATCTGTGGTCATTTAACAGGGTGTTCACGAGGAACTCGTTCAAGGCAGCCTACAAGAACCATCAGATTTTGATTGTATCCCTACTTCCATTCTCTTAACAGGAAAATAAGATGACATTGTTCTTTCACACAACTCAATTTCCTATAATCAAATGAATTTTTTTGTAAAGAAAGTTCTCAGTAATCTGCAACAAAAATACAACGAGATAATTTATGACAGAGAAGGCACAATTCTTAGTTATGTTGTGCAACATCTTCTCTGATAATTCATAGTGATTTTAATTCAACTGCCAAGACAAATCTTCTTTGCATATACTGACAATTTCTCCTACACTAAACGACGATAGCTCTAAAGAAAGCACTTGTCTTTCTAGGCATATTTCGGAAATTGTCAATAGTTGGATGGGCCATGTGTTCTAACCAATTTAGTTGTCCACTCTTAAATGCTCAATTGCCACAATTTCGATATGTTGGTAGCAGAGATACACTTAATTCAACTGATTTTTTACTTTAATTGTTTGCTACTTGCATTTATTTGCTGCTTCTTCATCTTTTATCTTATCTTACTATTGAGCAAGTTCTTTTACTAAGAAATATTCAATGTAAGAAGGATATACAATATAAGTCTAAAAAAGACAAATAGATAATTAATTAAAAGGGAATAATAACCCTAGCTCAAAGTTATCTTTGATTTCAATATATATATATTATAATTATATATATATTATTATATATATATTTTCTATTATCAACATGCTTCTTCTCCATAATAACCATTTTAATATTTCATTTCCCTCCTTATGTATTTTGGAAGGTTTGTCCTATAGGAATTTATAACTGAACCCGTCTTTAAAAGTTTTTATTATTGTGTAAGACCTAAATTAGGACCTAGAATGTATAATTATATATATATATATTATTATTTTCTATTACTTCAACATTGTTCTCCAATAAATCATTTTAATATTTCATTTCCACCTTTATGTATTCTTGAAGATTTCTCCTATAGGAATTTATAACTGAACCCTTCTTTAAAACTTTGTAATTATGTAAGACCTAAATTAGGACCTACAACTCCCTCATATCTTGCTGAAGTAGGGTGACGCTTAGGCCACAATATTTGAAGTTAGTGCTCTGATACTATTTTTCACATACCTCGTGGGAACCACAACACTAACTACCTACCACACCACTAACTACCTACTATTCTCTACCTATTCCATGATGTGGACCTTTGGGTTCTCTTAATAGACTTATTTATTACAACAGGAATAAACCCTTCAACATTTCCTGTGAATACATTACAACTCGAAGGAAAGAATCAATCATAGGCATTCAACACGATGATATTATGCATTCAAAATTTCAGTACTTTGATGATTTCATACAAGCATTAATGGAAGTGGTAACATAAATACACCACATATAGCATTGTCATATATCATTGTAGTAATCCTACAGGTGTATTCGAAAGAATTGTGACATATATTTTATGCAATATGAGCCTCATTAGATGCAATTCACTCCATAATGCATAATGTATAGCATAAATAACCTAAACCATAGGCTATATAAGCTCAAGCGTTAGAAGGTATATATATATATATATATATATTGAGAGAGAGAGAGAGATAATATCTCATGCATAATTATTCACCAACTTAAAAAACTGAGATAGTACATAAGTTTAAAGATTTGACAACATAAAAACCCACAGTTTACGTTCCTTTACTTAATTTAACTTGGATTACATTTATGTGCCATAATTTTCACATGCATCCATATATAATCATCTCATAAATTCCATTAACACAAATGAATATAATCATGCATAGTGGTCACATCCAATCCATTCAATCATATCATAGCAAGGAAAACTCAAGAAAATTCTCTCATATGCTAAATGAATTGACAACATAGAGGGTAAGGAAACAACATACAAAATATCCCATGAAAACCAGACTACCTGAGATAATTTCACTTGGAAAACTAAGCACTGCCACCCAACCTAGAATAGGCTTTCTCTAGTTTACCCCTTAGCCGAGAGTTATTGCCATGAATCAACTACCTCCTGTTGATCCCTTCAATGTGTATTTAAATACCTTCTTTCATGATATCATTCCATTTAGCAACGTCTCACTTTTAGTTGGATATTTTTATCCATTTGCCTAGGCTTTTCATTGAAATTCTCACCATTCTCTCCCTAGAGGCTTTTCCTATAAAATCTTGTCTTTCTCTCCTGCAAGGCTTTTACGATTTTCGTAAGCTTAGAATGTTTCTCTAGCTAACTTAATGGATATTTATCTCCAAATCCACTATGCTTATGTTGAATTGGATAAAAAATTCTTATCATGAAAGAATTATCCATTCTCATTCACCAATGGGATTTGGTAGGAATCTCATCTCTTCTTGTATCACTTTTCCAAGCGATTAAATGATTTTATTTATTTAATAATAAAGTATTTTCTTTTCTTGTTACACATCATACCTAACTTTCCTTAGCTTAGATTAGCATAGATTTGCATATTCAGTTAGCTCAACATAACCATAAAAAACATACCCCATATATAACCATGATAATTCAAACCATATGTGATCTGTATACTAACACTAAAGCAAAATACAGATACTTATCCTTAGTTTCCAATACCAATTCTTAGTTTCCACTTGTATCCTGCCTCTTTACATGCTCTGGATTGGTTACCTTACTAGGTGTTGAAGCCCCGAAAATTGGGTCTACAATAACGGGAATACCCACCCAGTCCAGACCTTGGTTAGCATCTCCTTTTCTATTTGGTATAGTGGGTCCAACTGGGGATATGGGACCAGATTCCCAATTTATGTGTGTGTGTGTTGAGAATTGATATTTCCTTTCTAATAATTTCTAAGTGAAACGCTTTTATTCTAAATCTAATGTAATTGTATTTTAATGAACAAAAATATCTAATTCTAAAACTAACCTAGGATTTAATCTTTCAGATATGTGATCTAAAATAATTTCAAATGGAAATTGGTAATAAAGATCATTCAACTGCTATGAGAAAAGAATTCAATAAAGATAAACCATTCTGTATAAAAAGTTAGACGAAACAGTTGCGACAAATATATCGCATAATAAGTCACTCATATATTAAGCATAAATAAATAACTATAACTGTACAGAAGTGCCAAATGATAACTCAAGCATTCAAGCATTCATATATAAATAACTGAACATGAATATCACCTTAACACATAACCAAAAATAGTTAAGAGATAAAAGTACCATTTATAACTAGTTCTACTCACGAGTTTCAGAAATAATGATCTATCTCTTCTTAATCCACCATCTACTATGAGTACAAAAGTGCAACATCAGTAGTAAATATTAAAAACAGAGATCAATAAATCATGTTCCATTCATTTATCAAAACCTCCTTGGAGGGTGCAAAAGTGCATGTTCTGAGGACAAGTTTTTGACAAATTTTAGGACCCTTCTCTAAATGCATGAGAAGGGTTTAAATACTACTAGCTAAATCTAAAAATAATTTATTACAAAAATGTAGGATACGGTTTAAATGACCATCCTCATTTTAGACAAAAATAAAGCAAAATTAAAAATAAAACTGAATCTAAAACTAAAACTAGCAACTAACTATCTATGTATCTATTCCTTGTAGTCACAAGCATTTAGCATTTGCTTGAGGAGAATTGGCTGGCCGTCTTCCAACTTTAGCTATCCTGTGAAAACGGAATCGGCAAATGCTGGCACCATATTCTCGGTAGAGTTAATGACACATTTAAGAGTCATGCACTGGCTGTGTGGTTTTACCAAGTACGTCCAATAAGAATCCCAATTCAACTTAGTTAACCTTTTGATGGATTCTACTCTTTATTGAGCCTTCTGTCTCCAACTTGTCTATAGATGTTGTACATTTGGTAGAAATTTACATACCACTTGAGGATAACCTTGATAAATACCACTGGTTTTAGGGTTGAAGTTTTTCCTTTCACCTTTAGCACTTTTTCCTACAAATTTCCAAGCTTACAGGCGACTGACCGATTAGAGGCTTTACTTCCTAAGGGTTTTGCCCATAATCGCGCATCGAAAACTGCCTCAGTTTCTCGATCTGGGCTTCCCTGGTGTGATTTTTTCCTCTTGCGCGCTTTTGGTTAGAGGATATAAACCTTAAATTTTGTGGAAAGAATGACTCCATGAGTTCTTGGTTTTGAGTTTTAAATTGTTTTTTTATAATATTAGCACTATCCAGTACCCATTTGACCATGTCCATGTATGGAAGAATTTTGGGCCTCGCTGCTATCCGGTGCAAGAACGAACATGTTATTTCTGTAATAGACACCTTAGACGACCTGCGTGAATCGACAATCACCGTAACCTCCATTACTCTGGGATTTTCTTCCTCGAGTAGGCTATGCATGCTTTTCCAAGTAGTAACACCGACATCTCTATTGCAGGTGGTGTCTGTGTACAAGGGCGTCATTTCTTTATCTTCAGAACATAGAGATTTACCCTTCTTTCCCATAATATTCTAAACACTACTATGTATAGTTCTCTGGTCTTCGCTCCTGCAGTTTACAAATGAGGCAAGATTAATGATAAGAAAAAGGTGACGGGAGAGTTTTAAATGCCGAAAACATATAAAATATATCACCTTACGTGAAATGGATCTTCAATCAAATCAAAACCATATTTCATTAATGATTACTAACCAACTCATTAATTAACATTAACGCGCATAACTGGGCATCGGTTTATGGAAAAAAAAATTGAACAACTAGCCCTGTAGATCTACAATGAGGCGATTTCATGATTTGCATTACAATATCGCTAATCACAATATTGCTAATCCGTTTCATGTGGCAATCACCCATCAATGTGTTTTCTACAAAATGCGATTTGCGAGATGTGCCATCGCATATTGGTAGTTTGAGGCATTTTGCCTTAAGTGATAGTTGAGGCATGCGATGCGATGAGTATCTTTTAGTGCGTGATTTTGCATCACGATTTAGTAGTCTTAGGATTCCTCTTGTAGGAAGGCATTCATTACCTTTTTGCGATGAGACGCTTTTTACTGAGAGAGTGGTTTTATTCGAACTTTTCATAAAACTTAAGTCTTTTTAGATTTTTTGGGTGTCCTCCTAAGTTTCGGGTAGTATGTTTTATTCAAAAAGGGAATACAAGCACTAATTTATTTTTAAATTTTTTTTGAATAAGGGTCCCCACTTATTTAGTATTAGTAATAAAACTAAATAAGAACGGGGGTTGTTGCTGGCCATAACAATTAGGGATTCACTTGGAAGAGCTAGTTATCTCTGCTTTTCTTTTGAATTTTCTAAACTTTCAAAACAGGAGCTTTTCTATAAAATCAAACTTTATTATGGAAAGATAAAGTACATCACACTTTCAGCTGTCAATGATAGTTTGTTTCTTCTATGTTCACTTTGTTTATTTACTTCCTGGAGCTAGTCATTGTATCTACATTAGTCACTACTTGGTTTATAAAGATAGAAACAAAGGCTTCTCTGTAAATCAGTTTTAAATATGCTCATTTGTCGTAGGTAGAGCCTCTGCTGTGAGTAGGTGTTTATAGCCTCAACAGGGTTACCTGTTACCTAGCAATGATCATGTATCCTACTTGGAGAAGTATACGATTCTCAAAGGGAAATCCATATCCACACTTATTACTTTTATTTTCTTTTAATACTTAAAGAGCAATGCCTTGGTTTGGTAGCCAAATTATGACAATGACACTCACTTGATTTATAACTTTGTTGAACAAGCTGGCTCGTGATGAGACCCCTTTTCCTTTGATTGCAACAATCTCGAGTCATTGCCCTGTTTTGGTATGCAGTTTTGGCAAAGTCAACAAGCTATAATATCTATGATCATGATAAGTTGGTTTGTGATGAGACCTCTTATTATTTAAGTCAAAGAGTATCGCTAGATTATTCCTTGAAGCTCGTAATCCCCTAAGTGGGGAGGATGTCATTGTTTCTTGTTGAAGCCTCGAAAATCGGTGCAACAACATGGGGGAGACCACCCGGTCCGGACCTTGGTTAGTAGCTCCTTTTCCATTTGGAATGGTGGTTCCCACTGGTTCAACTAGGTCCAGTTACCTTCTCTCAATCTCTAATGGCTTCAAAATATGACTTTTAGTCACCAATGGAAAAGAGACATCGGATCATCCTTCTAGCTGATCAGGAAAGAAAGTGATCCTTAAGCTGATTTAGAGCTCAGCCAATCCACTACTAAAGTTTGCCTCTTTGGGAAGAGGACTTAAAAGAATGTAGAATTTACTCTAAATGAAAACTTGTTCTAAGATGCAAGAAAAAAAAAACTATCTTAATCCTATCTGAATTAGGCAGATATAGATCTAACCTAACCAAGAGCAGGTATTTAGAATATTGAGATTTAAATGTCTTGTTTATAATGAATATCAAGTTAATGAAATATCTCAATTAACCGACATTATGGATACCAAACACATCCTATTAAGACCTTTTAACTGAAATAATCAATCAACAAGACTCAAGAAGAAGTTCACAAAGTGATATTGATCAGTTAATCAGTAACTTGAATTCTTAGACAATAATATGCGAAATAAGTTCACAACATATCACTATTTATTAATCCAACACTAAAAGACGGATTTATGAATAAATAGTTACTCAGAAATCAAAATTCAACCCATAAGAGTAGAGATAAATAACAACATAAAATAGAAGCAAATTACCCATACTAAAAAAAGTGCACAAATATGTAAGTAAATTAACGCCATTCTGTTATCATAAAATGAAACCAGCATTTAACATAATAGTATTTGAAATACCAGTTTATTAAATCCATTTCTCCAACTCCGATCTCTAATAGTCTTTTAGAATGCCTGGGCTTCTGCTTTCAAAAGCAGAGCTACAATAGTGCAAACTCTGTTCATTATACATAACTTAGGATGTAAAAGAAAAACCTCAATAATCTCTAGATCTGAGATTCCACTCCTCCCACCTACAACTCTAAATCCCTATTACAAAAGTGCTTTTATAATTCCATAATTGCAGAGGAGAGCAACCCATATTACATTATGCAATCTGTTATTTATAACATTTGCAAAGGAATTCGTGAGATGAAAGTTTGCTGGAGAGAAATCTGTCCAATCCAATTTTATTTACTCAAGATTCCAATCTTTAATTGATGGAGACATTGATTGAGATCTTTTTTCCATATCTCTTCTACTGTTTTCCTGCAAGAAGAAATCAAAATAAATTAAAATGCAACAATAAAATCAGAATGGCAATGCAGGCATTTAAAACAAATCTAATCAAATTCTATTTAAATAAATCATTGAAAATAAAATATAAACTCTCCATTGATGCCTGGAATGGTTTAATTGGCCAAAGATATTATTGATGAACGAATCTGCAATTTAGAAGAGGCTTGGACAAATGAAAATGCAGAAAATAACTCAAAGAATTGATTTTGTTTTTAGAAATTCGGAACTTGATCTTCTGCATGATTTTTGATACAATTAATGATCATATCTATTAGTGAAATCTCCTCAGAAATGCTCTGCTTGATTTTATCTTTCCAATGAGCTGTCCTGGGCTTCATTTGGCCAAGTAAAACTCAATCTATGGGCTTCCAAAGTTGATGAGTCAAAACTGGCGCAATTCTGGAATTTTTGTTGCTGGGCTAAAAATCAATTTTTTTTTTAAATTAAGAATCTAATGCTAAATTAGACTCTAATTACCTAATAATTACTTATAATTATTTGTTAATTAAAACTAAACTAATAATTTATAACTATGTATTAATTAATATTAACTACTAAAATATTAATTATTCATAAACTTATTTAATATAAATAATTTTAAATTTAAATTTAATTAATTAATTAAATATTATATATTAATTACACTAAATACTAAATATTATTAAAAATCTTAATTAACCTACCACTCCATTCCTACCTTTAACTCATTTCATTTGTTCCACTCATTTTACTCATGCGTATGAGTGTTGAATAAAACAAAACTTACATGAAACCTAGCGTAATGCTCCTTTGGTTAATGCCATGTTGGCTTATTGGGCCATCACATATCGGTGATCGGGGAAGGAGGCCATTGGTGTTTTAAGAAAATGCATTGTTTGAAACCTGCGATGCGATCCTGCAATCCGACAAAATCTTTTTATTTTATATATATTAAATTTTTTATTTTGATTATATTAAAATAATTTAATAAATATTATATTATTAATATTCATTAATTATTTTAAGTTTTAACATGTACGTATGTATATAATTTCAAAAATGCATGAAGAATAAACCAAAAGCTAATTAAACCAAAGTTAAAACCTTTCTAGCATCGCCCTCATCACATGTGTTTTTTTGGTTTAAGTGTTCGTTTAAGAAATATGCGATAAGAAACATGAGATAAGAATTATGTGAGAGATATGTTTTGCAATATGAGATTTCATCGCATCGTATGAAGGGTTAAGTTGGGTTGCGATATGCGATGTGATTTTTTGTTTTCTATTTGTATATATATATTTGTATATATTAAATTTTATTTAATTAAATTAATCATATTAATTTAATTAATTCAAAAGTTAATATTAAATATCAATTTTTTATTTTTGGTTTTATTTTAATGAAATTAGTTATGAAATTTTCTAAACTACAGTCAAAACAAGAATCCAAAGAAAATGAAAAATTAACAATCACGTAGGACAATCAAATAAAATAAAAATATTAAAAGGTGCTTAGCCAAAAAAAATTATAGAAAGGGTCCCGATTATTTGAAGTGAATACATCAATAATGGGGGGTTGTGCTTTTACCACAACAATGGCGACACACGGGAGAAGAACCAGTTATCTCTATTTGATATGAATAAGATTCTCCTAAAATTAAAGTAAAACTAATTAAAGAAGAGAGAATTATGCTTGACATGCTTGACTAGGTTCATTAGTCTGAATAAAAACAAGAACCATCTAACTGTAATTTTTCTTAAAATTTCTCATAAATCAAAATATTTCAAAACTCTATATCATTCTTTAATTAGTTGTAGAGATAAAGCAGGGGTCACTTTGCAACTTAGCTTTTAAAAGATACTTATTTGTCACAGGTAGGGCCACTGCTGCCAGCAAACATTTATAGTCTCGACAGGCTTACCTTTTAATCATCAATGGTTCAGAATCCCATCTCTTCAAGAATTATTGACCTAGTGTTGTGGCCACCAACAACTCCCCTCCTTATATAGTGTTATTGCTAATACTAAATAAGTGGGGACCCTTAGTCAAAAATTAAGAAAATCAATTAGTGCTTATATTTCCTTTTGGATAAAGCTTACCATCATGAACTTAGGAAATACCTTTGAAAAATCTTAAAAGCTTAAGTTTCATGATGAAGAAAGTAAAGTCACTCCTTAAGAAATATCGCATCGCACAAAGAATGATAGGATGCCTTCTTATGAGTTAAAATTTTAAAAAATGCGATATTGCGACGCGAAACTACATCGCATCGTATGCATCAATGAGCACTCACGTCGGAAAACCTCAAAATCGCCGATATGCGATATCACATATCGCATATCACAAAAGCTCATAAAATACACATAACGATTAAAAGATCTTGCGATCGTGTGATATTGCGATCTTGCGATGCAGCGATGCAGCGATAATGCGATGCAGCGATATTATGATAGTACGATGCTATGATCTGCGATACTGCGATGCAAATCACGGAATCATTCCATCGCAGATTTTCCTAGCTCAATATTCAAGAAAAATATTTTTCCATAAAACAAGAACTGGTCACGCGCTTTAATGTTAATTAATGAGTTATATTCGAGTTGTTAATAAAATATGGTTTTGTGTTTATTAAGGTGGCATGTTTTTGCATATCTTTGGCATTTAAAGCTTTCTTGTCATTATTTTTATCATTACTTTCACCTCATTTGTAAATTGCAGGAACGAAGAACAAAATGTTATACAAGACAGTATGCAGGATACTATGAGGAAGAAAGGTAGGAGTCCAATTTCCATTTGGGAAGGCACACCTGATCTACTTAAGAAAGAGAATCCTAAGGTAATGGGATTTGTGGTTACTACAGGCCCATCAAGATCATCTGAAACATCAGTTACAGAGTTAGCTCGTTCATTCCTGCACTGGATAGCAGCAAGGCACCAAATTCTCACATACACGGACAATGTTGATGACAGAAATGAACAATTTAAGACTCAGTTCAAGAGCTTACGGAATCATTATCTTCACAAAGTTTGAGCTTTATATCTCCCAAAAGGCGCAAAAGGCGAAAAATGCATCAAGGAAGCCTGAATCAAGAAACAGAGGCAATCTCTGATGCGCGATTAGCACCTAGCACTAATCGCGCATTGCTGGAAAATTGCTTGAAAAGGAAAGCTTCCAATTGCTCAGTTACCTGCAAACCCCAAAAAATTTCAAGAGGCGACGCTAGAAACAGAAAGCTAAAGAAAAGGCAGAAGCAATTTTAGGTTTAATCAAGCTAAATTGGGAATAATACTGGGCATACATGGTAAAGTCATATAGTTAGCGGACGATTCCCAAATACATCATCAATTCTGCCAAAAAGATGGCGCCAGATCTTGCTAATTCCATTCTCTCAGCACAATTGTAAGCTGAAGTCGGTCAACCGACTCTTCTCAGGCAATTCTCAATGCTTGCGATATTAAGGAGCAAATACAGAAATAGTTAGATGTTAGGTTTAATTTTAGAAATAGTTTACTTCATTTTTGCTTATAAAAATGACAGTGATTTAAACTGCATCCTAAATTTTTGTAATAAGTTATTTTTAGTTTTACTTATTAGTATTTAAACCCTTCTCATGCATTTAGAGAAGGGTCCAGAAATTTGTCAAAAACTTGTGCTCAGAACATGCACTTTTGCACCCTCCAAGGAGGTTTTGATGAATGAATGCATAGTCGACCCATTTCTTCCAATTATCACGCTGGGTTACTTTGAAGCTAGGCAATCTTTGAGGGAAACGTCTCACCGCTATCAGTTCAGTACCTTACCTTCCCCCTTCACTCAGGTCAGTCTACCCTTAGGGGGAACAAGCTGAGTCTTAAGCTATTTCATCTACCATACATAGACGCCCGGAAGTCTTCTAGTTTCAGTCTTATAAATGTATTACAGCCTCCGCCAGCTAACCCTACCTACCTTATGACCCAAACCCTAAAAGGTTTAAGGTAGTGGAGAATAGCCTGCTAAGTTGTGGAGAATAGCTTTGTACCTTCCTCACCTCAGTGGAGCCCTACCCCTATATAAGGTTTCTTACCCCTTATAAGCTAGGTAGAGAACATGATTTGTTAATGTTTGCATTTAATATCTGCTACTGAAGTTGCACTTTTGTACTCTTAGTGGACTCATGAGTAGGACTCGTTATAAATGGTAATTTATCTCTTAACAATTTCTGCTTATGTGTTAAAAGTGATATTCAGTTTTAGTTGTTTATATATTAATGTGTGAATGCCTGATTTATCATTTGGAACTTTTGTATGGTGATAGCTATTTATTTATGCTTAATGTATGAATAGCTCATTATGTGATATCTTTTTCACAATTGTTTCGTCTAACTTTTTATATGAAGTCATCTTTATTGAATTCTTTTCTCATAATAGCTTAATGATCTGTATTACCAGTTGTTATTTGAAATCTTTTTAGATCACATAATAGAAGAATCACACCCCGGGTTAGTATAAACTTAGTTGTTTTTGTTTATTATAATACAATAGGATAGCATTAGATTAAAATTAGAATTATAATATCTTAATTAGTAACGATTAGATCAAAAACATCAAATTCTACACACACACACTCATAAATTGGGAAACTAGTCCCATATCCCTAGTCGGACCTGCTATACCAAATGGATGAGGAGCTGCCAACCAAGGTCTGGACCGGGCGTGTATCCCCTTTGTTGTAGATCCGATTTTCAGGGCTTCAACATATTTGGCGCTAGAAGGAGGGTCTGAACTATGAATGGCAAGTAAATCTAAATCTAAATACCATTCTGAGAGTAAATCGCCCTCACCATCTCCCGCGACTTCTCCATTACACTTAAACCCAAAGTTGGAAGTCGTTGGAGCATCAAACGCTGCTACAAACCCTGACATTTCAGAAAAATCTACTATCGAACCTCATGAAGTCGAATCTCTGATTCACAAACTTCAGAGTTTTTCTATTTCTCCTCAAAGATCTGATAAATCTCAAGGCAGCTTGACTTCGCAATATAACCTTGCTCATCCCCTGACCAGACTAAAGAGTGAAAAGTTTGGCATTCAACCAACCGAGTTACCTCTACCCAAAATGAAAAGAGCAAGGAAATCACCTAAAGAGTCCGATAGTGAGACTCTTTCATCATCATCATCCATCTCAACCTCTTCACCACGAAGTCAACCATCCACTCCTCCACTTTAGATCTTCGTTCATCCACCCACTAGAACCCTCACAACTCCTCCTAAATCATCTGCAATCGTAATACGCTCATCTTCCCAACCACAGGGATCATCTTCTGCACTTTCCTCTGTTAGTAGCTCAGCAATGGCCCAAACTCCATGGAACAACCCTGGGGCAGTCTTAATGCCTACACCCTTGAGTCAAATACCAGCCCATCCTGAGAAATGGATGGCTAAGTTTAATCCTGAGATAGGCATGCTAGTAGAAGAGAATATAAACAATTTTATGCTATCCATTAATCTCAATGTGGTGATGAATGAAGATGTTGTTGTTCGACTTTTTCCTTATACTCTGCAAGGAATAGTCAGATCATGGTATTTCTCATTACCCTCTGGATCTATCACTAGTTGGGACATCTTCCAAGAACAATTCTTGACCAGGTTTGGTGATGACAGTTCTACGGAAACGCTAATCAACGACCTATCCAACCTTAGGGTTGAATCAAAGGAACCTATCAAAGATTTCAATTTATGGTTCAATAAAATCTTAAACAAAATTTCTACTGCTTCTCATCCTAGCGAAGAAGTGCAAAGTGAATGGTATATAACTGCTTTACCATCAAACATAGCAATCTTCGTGGACAAGGCTAATAATACAACCTTATCCGAAAACATCAAAGAATCAATAGCAGTAGAGAAACGTATAATAGCCCTAGAAAAGAAATCGATGATAGAGGAACATAAATCCAAGAAATTCACCTTCAAAGAAGAATCCAAGAAGAAACAAGCGAAAGATCCATTCAATTTGGAAGGATTACAAAAAGTTTTGAAGACCATGTCCAATGAAATGGTCGACATCAAGAAGCAAATAGCATAAACTTCTTCAAAAAATCCCTACAGACCTTTTAAAAGAAGCCCTTCAATGGTTCAAAGCCTCCCAATGTTATTTCAAGTGCTGAATCCGAAGAAGATGAAGAGGAAATCGCCACTAAAGGGCAAACCGATGAAGAAGAAGTTGTAGAGTTAGAAGGAATGTGGGATTTCATCCTCCCACAAGAAGAAGATCAAGAAGCATTCCCGGTTAGTACACGAAGTATAAATCAGCTTGATCCTCCCCAAACTATCCCTAAGCCAAAGAGCGCAAGATCTGCAACAAAGGATAAAGTCACAACAAAGAAAACGATATCTAAAGCGACTCAAACCAGCCCAGTCCAAACAGATTCATCAACTCCATCTAAAATGCTGATCGTTTCGGATGAAATGGAGTACAATATTATAGAAGACATGAAAAATACTAGGGCCAATATCACTCTTTCTGAATTGAGCAAGTTAAAGCATCAACAAAGGATAATGTTGAAAGAACTACATGTTGTGCTAGTTGCACCTTTGCCCGCCGTTGTACTTTCTCAAGCCTCCCATAACATGGGAAGACCTCCAACTGATGCGACCAACAAGATTGATCCAACTAACATCGCTTTAATTGGAGGAAGATCGAGAGCTCATACTCCCCCGTTTCTCCTTATAAAATTTTCAATAAGAATGTACATAATTGCTTAGTGGATTTTGGTGCTTCATCGAATATTTTACCAAAGTCCATATGTACCAAATTAAATGTTCAATCAGAAAATTCCACTATGCACATAGTTCAGCTAGATCGATCGCAAGTCGAAGTGATTGGCGAAATAAATCAAGTAACCATAAGGCTGTCATCCAACCCAAAGGTATGTCAAGTTATTGACATTTTAGTTGCTGATATTCCAGAATTTTATGGCTTAATTCTTAGTAGGGATTGGTCAAAAAGACTTCATGGATACTTCACAACTAACTGGTCACACATGTGGCTGCCCTACAATGGTAAACCAAATGAAGTAAAAGTTGAATGAGAACTACATCAGAAATACATAGTAACAGAACTAGAGGGGGAAAATAAACCAATAGCATATAACAATAGCATTATTGGCAATTTCTCAGTAGATTCTTTGCTCGGAAATTTTAGTGCTCATATGTCAGCTTACTTAGAACATTTTGTTTTATCCCAAGTCAAAAAAATTTCTCAAACGGATACTTCAAAATGTATCAATTTTTTAGATAGACCTGTAAATAAATCTTTGTTTTGGAAATTATTTTTTGATGGTTCTAAATCTAACGAAGGAGCAGGAGTAGGATGCGTGCTAATTAGTCCAGAAGGAGATAAAATTATGTTAACATGCAGACTCGAACTTGATTGCACCAACAATATAGCAGAATATGAGGCTTTAGTCCAAGGGTTGTATAAAGCAATCGGGTTAGACGTCAAGTACCTCCAAGTTTTTGAAGACTCTAAAATTGTAGTCAGACAGGTACGTAATACTATACACTGCTTATCAGGTCATTTAAAACATTATCAATATTTAGTGCAAGATCTGACTGAGCATTTTATAGCATTTAATATTTCATGATTTCCCAGACTCTAGAATGCAAGTACAAACCTTTTAGCTAAAGTAGCTTCTAAGCTTATTCCTTCAGAAGATTTTAGTCCAGATAGATTCTCAATAGAATTAATCTTTAGACCTTCTATTCCTGATAACATCACAAATTGGAGAATATTCAACAACAATTCTGATATCGTGAATTTCTTCACATCTGAAGGATCCTACTCCAATCAAATAATTGACGAAGACTAACATGATTGACAATTGCAACAAGATAGCACTAACAATGCTATACCTAAGTCGGTGGTCAAGTTAGAAGACCTGTACGATTTGAAAGATCGGTTTAAAAGGTCTACCAATTCAAAACTCCAAAGTTCAACTTTGAATTATGAATTAGTAAACCTAGGAACTGATGCCAAACTACAAAACATTAATCTAGGCCTCGGGCTAGTCCCTGAAGAAAAATCAGCGTATATTCGTCTTTTGATACAATATAAAAACGTTTTCGCTTGGAACTATGATGAACTCAAAACATACAACACTTCCATCATCCAGCATATTATTCCAATGATCGATAATGAAAAACCTGTCCAACAAAAGCTGAGAAAGATCCATCCCGATTTAGAAAACCAGATAAAGACTGAACTCAATAAGTTATTGAAAGCCAAAATAATATTTCCCATCAGACATTCTAAATGGATCTCCAATATGGTATCTGTTAGAAAGAAAAATGGAGATATTAGAATTTGCATTGACTTTCGAAACCTTAACAAGGCCTGCCAAAAAGATAATTTTCCTTTACCACCTATGGAACAAATATTGCAGGCAATGGCGGGCTCAGAATTAATTTCCTTCTTGGATCGATTTTCAGGATACAATCAAGTGTTGGTACATCCCGATGATCAATTAAAAACCACATTCAGAACTAAATGGGGCACATATGCATATCAAAAGATGCCATTTTGTTTGATTAATGTTGGTGCCACATTTCAGAGAGCCATGGACATTGCATTCAAGGGTTTAGTCAATAAATCTGTAGTAATTTATTTGGATGATATAACCGTGTATTCCAAGAAACGAAGAAACCATATTAGAGATTTAAAACAAATCTTCCAACGTTGTTTCAGGTATGGAATTTCACTTAACCTGAAAAAATCCTTTTTCACATTAAGCGAAGGGAAACTACTAAGATTTATAGTGTCGAAATCTAGAATTCACATCAATTCTGACAGAATCAAAGAGATTTTTGAAATATCCCTACCTCACAACAAAAAGGCCATGCAATCTTTCCTTGGTGAGATGAGCTTTGTAAAGAGATTTGTTCCTGATTTTTCAAGAATTGTGTCTCCTTTACAAGCCATAATTAAAAAGAACTCAAATTTTAAATGGGGCCAAGATGAAAACGAAGCATTCAACCTGATCAAACAGGCTATTATTAATGCTCCATCTTTAGCAAGTCCAAAATTTTCAGAGCCTTTTTTTTATATACATTTGCCTAAGATAGGTCATATGCTATTATACTCACTCCAGAGAATCAAGAAAAGGCGGAAGCCCCAATTTATTTTTTCAGTTCAAATTTACAGGGTACTGAATTAAATTATTCATATGTGGAGAAATAGGCTTATGCTATCTTCAAAGCAATCAATTATTGCAGACCTTTTCTACTCAAAACCCATACTAAAATTATAGTACCATTTCCAGCGGTAAGGAATCTTCTAGTACAGAGGATGTGGGTGAGAAAAGGGCCAATTGGGTTACTTCCTTACAAGAATATGACATAGAAATCAAATCAGCAAACATTGTAAAAGGTCAAGGCTTTTGTAAAACGCTGGCTGGAGCGTCGCGAATTTCTGAAATTCCATCTACAGAGGTACAAATGTGTGAGGTAAGCCTAAATAATGCTGAGTAATTATACGTCGATATAATTTATTATCTTAAGAATGGATATGCTCCTTCACACCTAGATCATACTAAGAAAAGAGCTCTAAGGTTGAAAGCCAAACAATTTTAGCTCATAAATGATATTCTTTTTAGAATAAATTATGATTATGTTCTCCTTAGATGTCTTGAGAAATCTGAAGCTAAAAAAGTTTTGCAGGAACTCCATGATGGGCTAGCAGTCGGAAACTATGCTGGAGATGCTACTGCACATAAAATCTTGCACGCAGGCTATTACTGGCCCACATTATTCAAAGACTCGCACAGTTACGTGAGGAAATGTCAAGTCTGCCAAACTACTATTGGGAGACAAAAGAAACCATCCTTTCCACTACAGCCAGTTAACATTGAGCAACCTTTCAGTCAGTGCAGATTGGACATAATAGGTGAGATCGTTCCTCACTCTTCTAAGCAGCATAGATATATCCTTACAACAACAGATTATTTTACGAAGTGGGTAGAAGCAATTCCACTCAAGACGGCTAATGCTGAAAATATCATTGAGTTCATAAATTGATTTATAATCACGAGGTTTGGATTGCCTTCTGCTTTAATGTTTGATAATGCATCATACTTTTCTGGAAATGCAATGAATGAATTTGCACTAAAAAGAGGATTCAAACTTAAATATTCGGCCAATTACTACCCACAGGGCAATGGGTTAGCTGAGTCTACAAATAAAAACCTAATCAAGATTATCAAAAGAACAGTTGACCAAAATCATAAAAATTGGCATAAGTCTTTAATATATTCTTTGTGGGCAGACCGAATAACGCAAAAAGCTTCCATCGACACTTCTCCCTTTAATTTAGTTTATGGGAAAGAAGTGGTTCTTCCGACTCATTTAGCAATTCCCTCTTTGTCTTTAGTTCAATACATTGATGAAGTACCAACTTCCTCCTTACATCTAAGACAAATGGAATAATCAAATTAAAAGAACAATGAGAACGGGCTAAGAAAACCCATGCTCATCATCAAGCACTAGTAAAATCCTCTTTTGATTCAAACATAATGACCAGAAAAGATTTTCAGATGGGAGATTTAGTTTTAAAATGGGATAAGGCTCATGAAGAGAAAAGGAAACATACAAAATTTCAAAGAATGTGGCTTGGTCCTTTTCAAATTGTAGAAGTCATAAGTCTATCAACATTTATGTTACAGGATTTAGTAGGTAAAAGAGACTCTTTGCCTGTTAACAGACAAATTCTCAAGAAATATTTTCCATAGAAGATTATTCTTATATTTTGTAGAGTAATTGTTTTTCTTTTCATAATAAAACTAGTTGTGAAAGGTTACATTAGGAATTTACAAATAAGATACCAATTCTCTTTCATATTTTGATTTTTCGCTTGTATAAATAGCAAATCTTTTGGAAAATTGATCTTTATTATTGAAAGATATAGTTAAAGACTCTAACCTAGATATGATACTAGTTTCAACTTCATAAAGTTTGATGAAAACAACCTTTAGTGAAGAAATTGTTTTGTATCAGTGCAATGAAAGGTATCAATAACAAAGTAAAGATTCTCTGTAGAACATCTATTTCCAAAAACTCTACTATTATCGTCCAGAGCTATCTTAAGGAAACAATGACTTCCTCCCTGCTAAGGAAATCACAACTTTGAGAGGAAAAATCAAAGGATACACTTCATCTTGAAGAATAAGAGGTCTCATCACGAGCCGACTTATCATAATCACAAATATTATAACTTGCTGACTTTACGAAATATTGTACACCACAACAGGGAAATGACTCAAGATTGTTGCAATCAAAAGGCAAGGGGTCTCATCACGAGCCAACTTGTTCAACAAAGTTATAAATCAAGTGAATGACTGTGTCATAAATTGGCTATCAAACCCAGACATTGTCCTTTAAGAGTAAAAATAAAATCAAAGCAATAAGTGTGGATGTGGATTCTTCTTTGAGAGTTGTAGGTTATTTTAAGTAGGATACAGGATCACTGATGGGTAACAGGTAACCCTGTCGAGGCTATAAACGCCTGCTGGTAGCGGAGGTTCTACCTACGACAAATGAGCATACTTAAAACTGGTTTACAGAAAAGACTTTGTTTTATCCTTACATACCAAGTAATGACTCATGTAAATACAAGGACTAGCTTGAGGGAGCAAATAATCAAAGTTGAAAATAGTTGAAACAAAATGTCATTGACAGGTCAGAGCATAATGTACTTTATCTTTCGATAATAAAGTTTAACTTTCTGAAAAAAATTGTTTTGGAAGTTTAGAAAATTCAATAGAAAAACAGAGATAACTAGTTCTTCCAAGTGAATCACCAATTATTGTGGCCACCAACAAACCCCCTTGATGCAGGAGCATCTAGACCTAGCTAGCAATGTGATGGAATGGTCACATGTTGTGGCTAATACAAGTCTAAAGAAAGATTTGGTTGTTAATCTTGTATTAATTTCAATTAAATGTAATTAGTTAAGAGTGGCTTGATTCTGAAATGAAATTGGATAAATGGCAATTGGTCTTCCCTGCGTGGAGATCAAGCCAAGTAATCCATTTTTTTTAGAATAGGATAAGGTGGGAATTCTAAATATATATTTTAGATCTCCAAATATGGAGGAGATGGTTAAGTGAGTATGTACGCAATCTCTTTTGTGTTAAAAAAGAGGAGAGCGAGAAGCATTATAGGGGGAATTAGTTAGGATTGAGTATGAAGTGTTGGTGTGTGAGGAGGTGGAGTGAAGGCTCATATTAGAGGACTGTGTACATTAAACAAAGAAAAAATACAGATTTCATTATTCGTAGGATTGCCACAGTGATACTTTGTTTCATACTCTGTTTTGAATAAAATTCAGGTGTTTATTTTGTGTGATGCGCATGGGTATTGGGGGAATGGAGGTTTTCGCAGATATAGCCATAGAATACATATGAATGACGTATTGTCATGATACATGACAGACTGGATTCAGTCTCCCACTTTGCTCACCTGCGACCATCCAATGGTGTTATCTGTTCTGAAATTACGTGATCGAGACAACTCTTAGTATATGGTTACTGTAGCTTTCTTTCAGTATTTATTAATCTGCCATTGCTGTTGTGAAAGTCAAAGTCTGATTGCGTTATAACGAGGTTGTTTTAGAATTCTTTGCTTTTGTTTGAGAACCGTTGAATTTCTAGATCTCTGCTGAGGAATAAGAATCTTTGGAGTACCCTGTTCCTGCTCCTGTTCAGATGCCGAATAAAACTGTGATGGTAGTGGATTTGTGTTGCGATAAATGCAAGAAGATTGCCTTGCATTCTGTCACTAAAATTGAAGGAAAACAATTTGAAAAGACCTTGCGGACCTTTTGAAGTGCATCAGATCGCTCTGACACTCCGGAAGATCGGTAAACATCGTCTTGCAACGTGATTTCCGGGATCTGATTGGACGGATCGAGGTTGCTGGGTTCTTGACTCTTGGCATTTAATTCATGGTGAATTCTAATATTGATCTTATCACATCGACGCTGAATAATGGTTTACAGTTAGGGTGATTTCGGCGATGTGTGACTTCCGATGGGGTCATAGAAGTGTCAAAACAGTGTAATGTTTGTAGTAATGACTCAAAAGACCATCGATTGTTATTAGATTGGTCAGATTGAACTCAAAGTAGTTAAACTTCAGTTTAATTGCACAAAGGTAATGATATCGAGTCAGAGCAGATAGATTGATAACATATCGAACTATCCGATTTGCTAAGTGTTTTAAATTGTCAGGTCGACCAGAATTGGAACGTTTTTGAACATTGAAAGGGAAATCGATCCGAATCATTGGATCTATGATTTAGTTTTGTGGGTTGATGTTTTGACAATGTCGCAATGATTCATGGGCAGGAACTTTGAAGACATGGATCTGAGCGCAAGAATCTTCATAACGCTCTATTTGTAAGAGCGTTCAACCGATTTAGGAATTAAGTTAAGGATCGATCAAATCTGTGGAGTGAGAGGATACATGGGTTGTATTGCTTGGTAAGGCGTTAGTGCAGTTTGAATGTTTTTATCAAAAGGTGTTGATTCAGATGTTGAAAGAGAAATCCTACAGGCCCTGCGTTATAAATTGAATAAGATCAAATATAAGGGCGTTGACAATAGTGAAAAGCATATTTGGGTATTGGCAAATATGCTATGGCATTCGATTAAGGCATGTTGATTGTGAGTTGTAGTTTGAATCTTAAGTTTTAAAGAAAAACTTCTGCATGATAGAGATAGTGGGTGACTTTGTAATTTTGAAGCTGAGATGCAAGTGAATTTGCATGGTAGGTGAGGTTCTTTCCATTGTAGGTTTACCCTAAACCAATATCACATACTTCCGCAGATTGAAGTGTAATGCAATCGCTAGCAAAAGGAAATTTTATAGGGACAGTTTTGATGTATGCATATGTGCATTGAACAACTTGAGATTCTGGGTATCGCAGGGGTTTTCCCTACGTCAATTTTTGGTATCAGAGTGTGGCTCTGTTGAAACTAAATAAGTTTGTTTTCTGAATGAAGTTTAGTACGAGATTGTAGCTCTGAGGAAATCCATTCAAAGTAGAGGTGACAGCATCAGAAAGAGTGAAAGATTGCAGAAGCCTAGAGATAGCAAAGGTGTTACTCAGGAGAAGATTTCGGATAGGGGATTGTGCTTACCAAAAGACTGAGTAAGGAGAGCTCAGTGAGGTAAGATTGCAGTAAGAAGGACTTACTATTGCAGAGGCTTGTTGCAGAGGTGTAAAGAGATCATGGAAAAAGAGGAGCAGAAAATGACTACAGATAGTCATAGCAGAAGTTTACAAGGAAGCCACAACAGAAAGGAAGATGCCAAAGCAAGTGGCATGAAGATGAGTCAAGAAGAGTTTGATCGAGAGAAAGCTGTGATAGATTTCCAGATTGGAATATTGATGGGGATGCTGCAGAAAATTGTTTCGACCATGAGGAAACGAGTAAAGTGGCCAAGACTACGAGAAAAGAGAAATCAGCAAGTGAAGTCAGAGATAGTAGAAGAATTGAGAAAGATTGAGCAGATAATGAGTGCTCAAGAGGAATCAGAGAAACTCAGAGAAGCAAAGGTAGAATTGGAAGTCTCCATTTGCAAACCAAAACAAGGTGAAATGTTGGGAGAAGAAGAAAATGAGAGGTTAGCTGAAGGTCTTCTGGACTACTGGCATAATTCAGAACAATTTGAGGATATGTTGACAAAGGAAGCGAATGAGGCAATGAAGCCTTGTGATTTTGATTCTTATAGTTTGTGTATGTTTGCAGGATGTGCAGGGGATGATGGACAGCCTGATGAAGTTGTCACCAGGAATGTAGATCTTGAGGTAAAGTATGATGGTGAATCCCTTTTAGAGGAAGAAGGTGTTGATCTATTGAAACAGAAGGAGTTCATAGATGAAATCATATTTGGTATGAAACAGTCAGATGAGGTTGATATAGACCAGAAGTCTAAAGACAATTCCATAGTGGAACTACAAAAAGGTAAACTAATGAATTTGTTTAATGGAATTAATGAAAGATATTTGCAATATGATGATGTAGAAAACAGGTCAACTCAGGAGGATTGCCAAGAAAAGAATGAAGCTGAGAACGGAAATTATGATGATCTGCTGGAGAGATTTCATAAGGAAATAGAATTCTTGGAGAGATTACTCGAGGAACCTAAAGGCGAAATGAATCTTACAGAACCTGACGGAGGAAAAGGTGTGGAAGACAACATTAATAAATATGATGCTGAAATTGAGCAGCGATTATTTGAAGGTGAGATGAAAGATCAGGAGCAGCAAGGAAGTTACATCCTCCGAGGCGTGAAGGAGACAAAAATATTAACTCAACAAGATGAATATGGAAGTAACCATAAATTTGGAAGGAATGATCAGTTACATGAGAGTGAATTTGAGAAAGGCATCAAATTGCAGAAGTATAGAAGCTGGCAGCAGAATGAAGAACCAGAAATCGGTCTGATAGTACAAAGAAAGATAAGTGAAGATCGAAGGTACAGATGGAGACTGAAGAAAAGGCTGAACTGGAAGCTATTGCAATGGAGGTGGAATGGCAAGCTGATGAATAAGTTCAGGAAACTTGGGCAAATTCATATTGATTTGTTGAAGAAAGAAAGACTCAGAGAAATGGGGTCACAGCAAGAAGGATCCGCTGAAATCCAAAAGAATTATGATGAAGGATTGGTACCTGAAGCATCAAAATAAAATGGAAGGTATTGTATTTTGAAAACTAAAGTTTGTTGTGTGTTTGCAGGTCACATTAACTTGAAGAAAGACAAACAATTATTGAAGACTGTTGAAGAAATGACTACTCATAGTCATATGCAGACTAAGGAGGATGGCAAAAGAATTTTTGAAATCAAGGGATACACTGAGTCATTGAAGATCATTGATATTGAAGAAAGCCAGAGTGCAGGAGGATTAAAGACAAATATTGTGAACAACGCAGTTAGTAAAGATGATACAAAACTTTTGAGAGAACTTCCAGATGAGATAGCAGATTTGCATAAGTCGAATCTTTTGATGAGGAAGCTAGCAAGGAATGAAGAATTGCCAATTAAAGTGAGCAAAACAGCAGCAAGGTATGTGAAAAGGATAGCAGTAGATAGTGATGCATTACCACAGAGTGGACAGAGACTTGAGGGACCAACAACAGCAAAGGTGATCAAGAGCGGACTATCAAATCAAGTATGGGATCCAGGAGGACGCAAACCAGAAATGCATGATCAGGAGATCATGGTTAATTTAAACTTTGGGAGTCTGATGCAGGAGCATCTAGACCTATCCAGCAATGTGATGGAATGGTCACATGTTGTGGCTAATACAAGTCTGAAGAAAGATTTGGTTGTTAATATTGTATTAATTTCAATTAAATATAATTAGTTAAGAGTGGCTTGATTCTGAATTGAAATTGGATAAATGGCAAGTGGTCTTCCCTGTGTGGAGATCAAGCCGAGTAATCCAATTTTTTTTAGAATAGGATAAGGTAGGAATTCTAAATATATATTTTAGATCTCCAAATATGGAGGATATGGTTAAGTGATTATGTACGCAATCTCTTTTGTGTTAAAAAAGAGGAGA
>APFE030490790.1:88595-123939 GCA_000404065.3 Pinus taeda | reverse complement strand
TTGGACAATCATTCTAAGGTATTTGAGACTCCCAATGGCCTCCCACCTATTCGTGATCATGATCATGCTATTCATTTGATTCCAGGAAGTGTTCCTCCAAACATTAGGTCGTACAGATATCCCTATGCCCAAAAGAGTGAAATTAAATGTATGGTTGCAGAAATGCTAGAGGCTGGTATAATTCAACCTAGTCAAAGTTCTTTCTCTGTTCTAGTAGTATTGGTGCACAAGAAGGATGGATCATGGCACATGTGTCCGGATTATAGGGAGCTCAACAAGCTCACTATTAAAGATATAGTTCCCATTCCTGTAATTGATGAATTATTGGATGAATTGCATGGATCAATTTACTTCACCACATTGGATCTTCATTTAGGATATCATCAAATCAGAATGAAGACTGAAGACATTCCGAAAACATCATTTAGAACTCATGAGGGTCATTATGAATTTTTGGTCATGCCTTTTGGCCTTACCAATGCACCTTCTACATTTCAAGGTTTGATGAATTCCATTTTCAAACCCTTCCTGAGAAAATGTGTGTTAGTATTTTTTGATGATACACTAATCTATAGCAAGTCCATGAAAAGTTATGTTCAACATGTTGACAGGGTGCTCAAACTATTGGAAGAGAAACAATTATATGCAAAAACCTCCAAATGTTTCTTTGGGGTACAAGAGGTGGAATATCTCAGTCATAATGTATCTCATGAAAGTGTTAAGGTAGACCCTAGAAAAATTAAAGTCATTAAGGAATGGAAAATCCCCACATCCATAAAGCATATGAGAGGATTTCTCGCCTTGACAAGGTATTATCGCAAGTTTGTTAAGAATTATGGGAAAATAACAACACCTCTAACAACATTACGAAAGAAAGATGAAATCTCTTGGTCTCCAGAAGCAACGAAGACCTTTGAATATCTTAAAGAGGCAATGTGCCAAGCATTGGTCTTAGCTACGCCAAACTTCACAAAAAATTTTGTTGTGGAATGTGATGCCTTAGGAAATGGAATTGGTGTTGTTTTAATGCAAGAAAGAAGACCCATTGCTTTTGAAAGTCATCCAATCAAAGGAAAGTATTTACACAAATTTATTTATTAGAAGAAAATGCTAGCAATACTACATGCACTTAAGAAATGACAACCTTACCTAATGGGAAGACACTTCAAGGTAAAAACGGATCATGATAGTCTTAAATAATTTTTAGAACAAAGATTATCTTCAGAAGAGCAACAAAAATGGGTCACAAAGATGTTGGGTTATGACTTTCAAATCATCTACAGAAAAGGGAAGCAAAATGTTGTTGTAGATGCACTCTCAAGAAAGGATGAGGATGTGAAAGCATTGTTTTGTGCCATCTCTATCATCCAACCAGATTGGATAAATGAAGCAAGGGATGAATGGAAGAATGAGAAAGGAGTGTGGGCACTCATTCAAAAGTTGCAACAAGATCCCAATACATCTGATACATTTAACTGGAAATATGATTCGTTATGGTACAAAGATCGCTTATACCTCTATAAGAATTCCCAACTCTAACAAAAGATTATTTTGGAATTGCACACCTCTCCCTTAGGAGGGCACTCAAGATTTTTAAAAACTTACCATAGGGTTAAGAAGAATTTTTTTGGGATGGCCTTAAATATGATATTCAAAGGTTTGTGGTGGAATGTTTGGTTTTCCAACAAAATAAAGTTGATACAATTAAGACCCCGGGTCCGTTACAATATTTATCCATTCCAAGTCAATGACGGGACAAGGTTTCAATGAATTTTATCATAGGTTTACCCAATTCCGAAGGAAAGAGTGTCATCATGGTGGTAGTTGATAGACTTACCAAGTATGCACACTTTTTGTGCATTACCTCATCCATTTAAACCCTGTACAATTGCTACTGCATTTATGGAAGCAATTCAAAAGCTACATGGAAACCCAAAGATTATTGTAAGTGACAGAGATCCCATTTTCACTGGACATTTTTGGACTAAATTATTTTCTTGTTCGGGTACTCAGTTAGCTCATAGTTTATCTTATCATCCTCAATCTGATGGGAAAATTGAGATAGCGAACAAATGTTTGGAAGGATATCTTCGTTGCTTTGTATTTGATAAACAAACACAATGGATCAAGTGGTTGTCTCTAGCTAAATGGTGGTATAACACTTCCTTCCATACTGTAGCAAAAATGACCCCATTTATGGCACTTTATGGATATCATCCACCATCCATCACAACATCTTTAAGAGAACATTCTACGGTTCAAGCACAGGAAGATCACATTGAGCATCAACAACAGGTTCTCCAACTCTTAAGGATAACCTCACTTTGGTGTAGAATAAAATGAAACAACAGGTAGACCAACATCATAGCGAAAGAAGTTTTGATGTAGGTGAATGGGTATTTTATAGCTACAACCATACAAACAAGTGTTCCTCAAGCAAGCTAAGAAGGATAATAAATTATCACCAAAGTATTATGGTCCATACAAAGTATTGCAAAATATTAGTACTATGGTATACAAACTGGAACTTCCTACATCTTCTCGAGTGCACCCAGTTTTCCATGTTTCATGCTTAAAGAAGGTTATAGGTAACAAGCTCCCAGTTCAAACAATATTGCCAAAACTTGACGAAGAAGGAAAAATCATATTGGAACCTCAAGCAATCAGAGAAACAAGAACTCGGCAGCTACAAAATCGATCAATTTTAGAGTATCTCATCAAGTGGAAGAACTTACCCACTGAAGATTCCAAATGGGAAAATGAGAATTTTATACAGAAGCATCCAGAACTACTCAAGTGTTGATGACAACACTTTTTTGAAGGAGAGGGGCATGTTAGATCCCTATAATACTAGTGATTCCCCCTTTAATATTGTCATTGTAGCCCCTTATTGTTATTGTTGTGCCCCAGTTGTCTCCACATTGTTATTATTGTGCCCCATAGAAGCCCACTATTGTTATTGTTGTGCCCTTATATTATTATTGTTATGTCGGCTTTGATTATATTGTGATCCCTTAGTATAATATTCCTAATTAGCCATGATTAATTGGAATATTCGATTTTGTTCAATTTTTGCCTTCTATAATTATTTGTAAATAAAAAAAAGTGAGGAGGGGGGACATAAATCACTTTTAGAATAAAAATTCACTTCCTAGTAGCACAACGTTGTGACTTAAAGGGGAGTCAAGGGGGCTAAGGGGGGACGCAGAAACGGAGCCTACAGAGACACATGGAGAGACTGCGCAAGAGGGAAGGAACAAGTGGCAAAAGGGGAACCACGCAGGAAGAGGTGAGCCTTGGGATTAAGAGAGGCGAGGGCTATAAAAGAGAGAGAAGCCCCCTCATTTTGATCATTCCAATTATGAGCATTTGTGATAGTCATTTCGGCTTAGAGCATGCTGGCTATTTAGCTAGTCTACATCACTGTTTAGTGCATTAAGTGTCTCTGTTCGGAGATCTCACCCTTAGCCCCAGGGGACTTCGAGTGCCTTCTTGGGCAAGGTATTTCTGTTGGCATTCCAGCAGTAGTTTCATCAGCATTTCAACAGTAGTTTCATGAGTGTTTTGGAGGACTGTGCTGCACTGAGAGGAGGAAGTAGTTCTTTCTGACAGGAGCCTGGGTTGAGGGTTTGCAGGGGGATTTGTGCTAAGAGGTAGAGCAGGGGATTAGCTCTTGCATATTGGAGAGTTTTGGCAGGAGTTTTAGGCAGTTTTCTGGAGGGTTTCATTTAGTCGCAACACAAAGCATAGAGGGTTTGCGCAGAACCCCAAGGGGGTGATTTTCGGGGGTCGGCCATTTCAGAAAAGCTTTCTGGGTTTTTCTAGGTTTCTTGAGTAGAGTCCGATTCCAGAGTTTCAGCCTTTTCTGAGGAGGGGAGCAACCCCAAATCCTCATTCAATTTCCAGCAGCAGCAGCAGCACGACAATTTTCCAGCAGTTGGGACACAGATCAGTGTGAGGCCATTTTTATTCTGAGTGTATTTCTTCACTTGCCTTGTGCAAGTTGAGGTGTCATCATTCTGATCACCTCTGTACTCATTCCTTTACTCAGTATAATAAAATGGCTTAGCATTTCTTGCTGCATTTCTTATGTATATGTTTATATTTCATATGAACATTATTGTTGTTGCACTACTATTATATCTTTGTTATTATATCTCTGCGATTTTCTCGGCTACTATACCACTTGTGAATTTTTCTAGTTGAGAATTTGCTGGGGTTTGAGGAATATTCCGGGTTAGGGATACTACAATGGCATCAAAGCATAGATCTGGCTCAGCCTATGGAGCTAGTAATCTATGACACCAGGGGAAAAACCCTACATTTGTTACAAAGGTAGGAGGTACAGAGACACTGAATGTAGGTTGGAGAATACCTACGGAGAGGGAGATTGTGTCCTGATGGTGGACGTAGAATAGAGGGATCTAATGGCAGACAAGGATGGGAAGAGATTTGCGGATATGCTCCTCAAATCAGTACAGGATCTGTCGAGACCGATTGAGGTGATGGGGCAGAGATTCATAGCAGTAGAGGCTAGATAGCGTGAGAGCCCACGAGTTTTTCAGGTTGGTGAGGGATCAAGCGCATCCCACCATTTGCCAGAGCAGCGTGATACTGCGCAGCAAGTGGCCTCACATGCCCCTACACTCTCTACCATGCCCACTTTCTTAGGAGTAGACATGGGGGCCGTAGCCCAGCAGGAGGCAGAGCCCAGACATATGGGTGATTATTTTGCAGAGTACCAGGCCTATGGGTAGGAGTTCAGGGAAGCCCTCTCATTCAAAGACTTTGTTAAGCTCCAGTAGGATAGCGAACCCCACGATCATCATAGAGGGTACCAGCATTACCATGATGGTGACACCCACCGTGCAGCTAGTAGATTTCACTTGCCTACGTTTGATGATTCATCAAATAGTTCGGCAAAGTCTTGGGTGGAGAAGCTGGACATTTATTTCCAGCTTAACTAGGAGTCGAATGTAGAGGCCATCAAGGTGGCAATGTTGCATTTGGATGGTGTGGCCCAGGATTGGTGGTTTCATGGGATTGTTACTCTTGGGCACTCTATAATGATGACATATGCGGATTTTACTAGGAGATTGATGGAGCGATTTGACCGGAGGGATCCAGAGCAGGATTTTGTTGAGCTGACAAGGCTCAAACAGAAAAGGAGCCTAGAGACCTACATTGCAAATTTCTTGAGGGTCTCCGTGATGGTGCCAGACCTATCCACAGCATGGAGGGTCTATATGTATGTTGAGGGTTTAGCAGAGCCACTTCGGGGTCTAGTCCGATCCACTAGACCGGCCACAATCTAGGACGCTATCAACAGGACCCAGGACTTACAGGATGTCTTACCTAGGACCCGGACACCTTACCCCCAAAGATAGCCCTTTCAGTATAAGGGGAAGGATGTGAGGATTCCACCTCCAAGGGGAATCCAGGACGAGTACAGATTGAGAACGATGTCAGGAGGGAGTTGAAGAAGAAGCGGTTGTGCTTCACATGTCAGGGGCAGTGGGCACTGAGACATAGATGTGCTACTGGAAAAGCATATTTTATTGAGGTATTCTCCGAGAGCAGTGGAGAAGAGGATAACGAGGATGATGTGGAGGCAGGAGATAGCCATGCCATACAGGGACCTTTGAAACCTCCACCGTCAGTAGTAGGTGGTGCATCTTTTGCACCTACCGGAGGGGCCCTTGCAGCATTGCGAGAAGTACCCAAGTATTTGACACTGTGCGTGCGATGGACAGTACGTGGCCAGCGGGTATTAGTTTTGGTTGACAGTGAGGCAACCCACAACTTCATTGATGTACAGATGGTTGAGCAGAGAGGTATTCAGACAGAGAGCTTCGATGGGTTCTCAGTCTTGGTCCCAGGAGATCAGACCATGACATGTGCTCATTATGTTCAAGAGCTTTCAGTGACGATGGGCACTTACACATTGACTGACCACTTTTTCGTGGTCGATATCCTAGACACCAACATGATACTGGGTGTTCAGTGGCTTATCACTCTAGGGAAGGTCATGATGGATTGGAAGACCCTAGAGATGGAGTGGGATGATGAGAAGATAGGGAGGCATGAGAAGATACGGGGACAACACACATATCTGCCTCAGACAGTGTCATCTCATCGGATGGAGGTAGTCTTCCGGAAGGGAGACAAAGAGTGGGTAGTGGAACTGCATGCATCAGAGGCAGGGACTATAGGGCAGACAGTACATCCAGAGATACAGTCCATCCTTGATCAGTATGCCATAGTGTTTGGGGAGATTCCACCAGGACAACCACCGAATTGGGGGTTTGAGCACACCATCGAGCTTGAGCAGGGCATACAGGCAATGATCACCACCCCTATAGGCATCCCAAGGCCTATCGGGATGAGATTGAGTGGGCTATCCAGGATTTGTTGGCACTTGGGCACATTCGACCGAGCACGAGTCCTTTTTCTTCTTCTGTGGTGTTGGTGAAGAAGAAGGATGGTACATTGAGGATGTGCATTGACTACAGGGCCCTGAACAAGAAGACCCTAAAGAACAGGTACCCCATACCCAGGATCGATGAGTTGATGGACGAGTTGAGGGGAGCACAATTATTCTCAAAGATTGATTTGAGATCTGGGTACCATCAGATTCGCATGAGGGAGCAGGACATTCCCAAGACCGCCTTCAGGTGTCACTATGGGCACTTAGAGTTCTTGGTGATGCCTTTTGTGCTAATCAAAGCCCCTGCTACATTTCACTCCTACATGAATCACATCTTCCATAGTCACTTGAGGAAGTTTGTGTTGGTATTCTTTGATGACATTCTCATTTACAGCAGGACTTGGGAGGAGCATCTCTAGCACATTGAGACGGTATTGCGTATCTTACAGGAGCAGCAATTCTATGCCAAACTCTCCAAGTGTGATTTTGGGTTGACAGAGATGTTGTATCTGGGACACATCATAGGAGTGGACGAAGTGAGAGTCCGTGAGGAGAAGATCAGGTCCATAAGAGAATGGCCGAAGCCGAGAAATGTGACGGAACTTCGAGGATTCATTGGTATTTGTATGTACTTCCGAAAGTTTGTCAAAGGTTTCTCGCAGCTTGTTGCACCCCTGATAGATTTGACGAGGAAGGGGGAATTCAGTTGGTCAAATACAATGCAGCGAGCCTTTGACAGGCTCAAGGAGGTTATGAGCAGCTGCGCAGTGCTTGCGTTGCCAAATTTTACGCAGCCTTTTGTTTTGGAGTGTGATGTCTCAGGAGAGGGGATCGGCGCAGTGTTGATGCAAGGAAGTCACCCTATAGCCTTTGAGAGCCAGAAGCTCTTTCCACATGAGAGGTTGTATTCTACATATGACAAGGAGATGCTAGCCATCATGCATGCATTGGCTAAGTACCAGCAGTATCTAGTGGGCAACAGGTTCAGGGTGAGGACTGATCACAACAACCTCAAGTTCTTTCTGGAGCAAAAGTAGCTACAGGAGAGGTGGCAGAAGTGGATCAGCAAGATCCTAGCATATGACTTGACATTGAGTATGTCAAGGGTAAGAACAACGTGGTAGCAGATGCCCTTTCATGTAGACCAGCCACGTTGTCTCTTATGAGCTTGGATACAGACTAGAGGGCTCGACTCTTAGTAGAGTAATTCAATGATAGGTTTGCATGTGAGGGTCTGGTTGGGCAGGTTGTAGATGACAGGTACAGGGTGGTCGATGAGATCATCTATTACAGGGACCGAATCTTCTTGACTGAGGGGTCTCAGCTCAAGAAGAAGATACTCCAGGCATCACATGATTCACCGTTGGTAGGACATTAGGGGTTTACCAAAACCTACAGGGCCATTAGGGAGAGCTTCTCATGGAAGGGCCTCAAGGAGGACGTACTCCAACACATCCGGGAGTGCGATATTTTCCAGAGGAACAAGGGAGAGATGAGCCATCCCGCAGGATTATTGCAGCGTCTTCTCATTCCGAAGGGGAAATGGGAGAGTATTTCGATGGACTTCATCACAAGGTTGCCCATGGTACAGGGCAAGGATTGTATCTTTATGGTCGTTGATCGACTGACGAAGTACACACACTTTTTTGCCATATCTGCACATGATACAGCAGCACAGGTGGCCGAGCTATTCTTCAAAGAGATCTTCAGGCTATATGGTCATCCTAAGACCATCGTCAGTGACAGGGACAGCCGTTTCATGGGCGGGTTTTGGTAGGACCTTTTCCGGTTGTTGGGGACAGAGTTGACACCCAGTACCAGTTATCACCCACAGACGGATGGACAGACAAAGATAGTTAACAAGTGGCTAGAGGGCTACTTGCGTAACTATGTCAATGGGCAGCAGCCAACATGGTTGAGGTGGCTGCATCTAGGGGAGTACTGCTACAATACTTCACATCACATGTCCATTGGTATGTCACCATTCTATGCCTTATATGGGTATCATCCTTTATCTTTTGCTGACGTGATGTTTGGTGATAACAAGGCTCCTAGAGCTAAGATTTGGATCTAAGAGAGTCAGGATATTCTTCGAGCTCTCAAGGATAACATGGTTATAATGCAGAACCAGCAGAAGTTGGATGCCGACAAGGGTCGGGTGGAGAGATAGTTCAAGGTGGGGGACATCGTCTACCTACAATTACAGCCATACCGACAATCGTCACTAAAGCAGAAGGGGGCTAAGAAGCTCAAGCCCCGCTTTTATGGATCATACAGGGTGATACGCAGGGTTGGACAGGTTGCATATGAGTTGGAGCTGCCCCAGGGCAGCAAGATTCATAACGTTTTTCATGTATTATGCCTAAAAAAGGCATTGGGGCAGCAGGTGATAGTGACGGATGAGCTACCACCCATGGATGATGAGGGGCATTTGGTATTGCAATCGGAGGCTATCATTGATACCAGGGAGAGGCAGCTGCGAAGAAAGACGGTTCGAGAATTCTTGATGAGGTGGAAGAATTTGCCGAATGAGGATGCCACTTGGGAGAATGAGAAGATCTTGCAGCATCCATCACTTCAGTTGCTTGAGGACAAGCAACATTTTGTTGGGGGAGTGTAATATTCCTAATTAGCCATGGCTAATTGGAATATTCGATTTTGTTCAATTTTTTCCTTCTATAGTTATTTGTAAATAAAAAAAAGTGAGGACGGAGGACATAACTCACTTTTAGAATAAAAAGTCACTTCCTAGTAGCACAACGTTGTGACTTAAAGGGGAGCCAAGGGAGCCAAGGGGGGACGCAGAAATGGAGCCCACGCAGACACATGCAGAGACTGCGCAGGAGGGAAGGAACATGTGGCAAGAGGGGAACCATGCAGGAAGAGGTGAGCCTTGGGGTTGAGAGAGGTGAAGGCTATAAAAGAGGGAGGAGCTCCCTCATTTTGATCATTCCCGTTATAAGAATTTGTGATAGTCATTTTGACTTAGAGCATGTTGGCTATTTAACTAGTCCGCAACACTGTTTAGTGCATTGAGTGTCTCTGTTTGGAGATCTCACCCTTAGCCCTGGGGGACTTTGAGTGCCTACTCGGGTAAGGTATTTCCATTGGCATTCTAGCAGTAGTTTTATCAACATTTCAGCAGCAGTTTCATCAGCGTTTTGGAGGACTACACAGCACTGGGAGGAGGACACAATTCTTTCTGGCAGGAGCCTGGGTTGAGGGTTTGCAGAGGGATTTGTGCTAAGAGGTAGAGCAGGGGATCAACTCTTGCATATTGGAGAGTTTTGGCAGGAGTTTTAGGCAGTTTCCTAAAGGGCTTCATTCAGTGGCAGCGCATAGCATAGAGGGTCTGCATAGAACCCCAAGGGGATGATTTTCAGGGGTCGGCCATTTCAGAAAAGCTTTCTGGGTTTTTCTAGGTTTCTTGAGTAGAGTCTGATTCCAAAGTTTCAGCCTTTTATGAGGGGAGCAATCCCAAATCCTCATTCGATTTCCACCACCAGCAGCAGCATGGCAGTTTTCTAGCAGTTGGGACGCAGATCAGTGTGAGGCCATTCCTTTGTTATTCTGAGTGTATTTCTTCACTTGCCTTGTGCAAGTTGAGGTGTCGTCCCTCTGATCACCTCTGTACTCATTCCTTTACTCAATATAATAAAATGGCTTGGCATTTCTCGTTGCATTTCTTGTGTATCTGTTTATATTTCATATGAACATTATTGTTGCTTCACTACTATTATATCTTTGTGATTTTCTTGGCTACTATACCACTTGTGCGTTTTTCTGGTTGAGAATTTGTTGGGGTTTGAGGAATATTCCAGGTTAGGGATACTACACTTAGAATCTTATATATGGAAAGGAGATTTTGTCATTTGAATCATCCAAGAATTGTTCATTTGTGTAATGTAAAGGAGGTTGCCTCCTTAAAGAGGCTTATTCTAAAATCATTGATCTATATTTTCTTTTACTTTGTGAGATGGTTGCATAACAGAATATATAAATAAAACCTAATAAGAATTCAACAACATCACAAGTAATTATCAAGTATAAGAAAATATTTGTGCCTTTCTGATTTTCTAACATGGTATCAGAGCTTTAGTGAAGAAAGAAGAAAAAGGCAGTCTCAAGCACTTGATCAAGGAATGATTCAAAAGGGTTATTCAAGGGAAGAAGTCTACCATCTTCAAAGACAATGTATAACACAATCAAGGGAGAGAACAAACTTGAAGGAGCCTCAAACTACGGGTCTTGGGAAAAGATGATTGACCTCATCCTTGAAAAGAACAAGGTGATAGACTTAGTCTAAGGAAAAGTAAAGAAGCCTACATAAGACTCCAGTGATGTTGACAAAGTAAAGTTCAGGGAATTAGAATTGGTGGCCATGACTAATGGTAGAAGGAATAAAGGATAACCTTGTCCCATTCATAGCCAACATCAATCATGATCAGGAAATGTATGAAGCCTTGTCAAAGTTATTCACTATTAAGAACATTGGTCAAGTAGCAAGCTTGAAGAATGAACCAATGACCACAAATATGACTAAATAAGACATTGTGGTCTCCTTCTTTGTGAAGATAAAAAGAATCAAAGATGATCTTTTGGCCATTGATGAAATTCTTCCAAACAAAGAGCTCGTGATCACTACTCTATTAAGATTACCACCTACTTGGGGTGCATTTGCTGTAGGACTTAACAGTTGGAAGGAAGCTCCCACTTTTGAAGAACTATGGATTGTCTGTAATCAGGAACAATCAAGAATATCATTAGTTGCCAATTTTGAAAATGTTTCTAATGCCTACATTGCTCAACATAAAGGAAAGAAATTGAAAGGACCAAGGAAGAAAGTTGACATGTCCAAGGTAGAATGCTATCAATGCCATAAGAAGGGTCACTACAGAAGTGACTATCCCGACAACCAAAGAAATAAGAAGAGAGAAAGAGATCATGCTAATATTGTTGAAAAAGAAGATCCAAAGAAAGTCAAACTTGAAGAATCTGACATAAGGGACCTGCACTACTAAGTCCTTTGTTTTAGTCTTAGATGTCACATTTTGTATTTTTGATGTTTTAGAATCTATAGGTTTTAACATGCGTTTGGAAACGACATTTTCTTTTATTTTATAAGTTTATAGGTATCCCTCAAAAACTTTGGAGGGAGCCCCCGACATCTCCCAAAGATAAGTATCCCTTTTCCTTTCAATCTTTGGTTTCATGTGCTTATTAAAGTTTTGATTATATGAATAGTAATCACCATTCTCCCTCTATTGTCTTGATTAGGAAAACATATGCTATATCCTCAAGGAGTTTGTAAAGAGTCACCCAAGATAGGGTTTGTTGAAAACAAGGAATGCCAAAAACTACAAAACATTCATTTATTTATATTAAATGCTTATTCATTTGACAATCTATTACTAACATTGTTATGTCTAGCTATATTGAATCATAATGGTTCTTGTTTTGGGTGATTCATCACTCGATAAATCTACCCCACTCATATTCTTAAATGATTTTATACAACCTGTTAGAGCCTGGATTGACCTCAGGCTGAAGGGAGGCAATCTTAGGATAACTGCAAACCAAGCTTAACCTGGTAGTTAGCCCTACTAGGTCGGGAGAGGGCTCTCTCCTTGTCAATCTCAGTTGAGTCGACTGAATCAAATATGGATTTTAGGCTAGGTATAGTAACTCTAGGGTTTTTTTTTTTTATGGTTTTGTTGTTGGATCAAATGGAGCAAACAACTTTGGGTCCAGGAAATCAAGTCAGGAATGCAAGGTGTTCTATGGGGCGAGGTAGGTAGGTGTTTAAGCACTTGTAATTGAGTGAGCTGGCAGGTCTAAGACTGATGAGGAGATGAGGAGGGCATGCAGAGATCATGTATCCTCTTCAAACTGTAGAAAACATCAAAAACTAAATGTATTCCCAAGGTAGAGCACTGTCACCAATGTATTCTACCTATCTATCTTGATTTCATTTAGTTTAGAAGACTGAATTAGATTTTGGCACACATAACACATGAGAAAAACTAATGACAAAAGGAGAAACTATGCAAAAACACATTACCACAAGAATCCCACAAAAATAGCTTCAAATCGTGGTTTATTTCCTTGCCAAACTGTTGTAGAGATGTACAATGTAGTTCAAAGCATCCAAAAGAGTCCAACCCTTGCTAATGATTGAAAAAATACATAATATAGACATAAATACCACTTATGCTAGCCATGAGGGGTTGAATCCAAGAGATAACGGACTATTACAACCATTTTCCAACAAGAAACATGAATATAGGTAGTGGAACAACTTGCCCTAAAACCATGGAAACTGATTCATTTACCCCCAAACCACCTCAAAATGATGAATCTACCCTCTAAGGTTATTTTACAATTACATTTACATAGCATAGCATCATTTACAATCATAAATTCATCCAAGATGAGAGAAAAAGTCAATTTGTAGAAGAACTAGGCGAAATTTGGATTTTTGAGCAAACTAGCTCTATGTGTAGCGCCACTGGCCAGGGGCGTAGCGCCACTTCACATCTGATTTTGGAGGCCTTTCCCTTAGCCAAATTCAGCCCAAGATAGCTCATTGGAAAGGTATTCCTGTCTAGTTTCTAGAACATCTTGAATTTTTGCATTTGGAGGTCATTTGCCTCCTCAAAGTGGAATCTCCCAAGGCTGATTTTGTGTGTCCAAAAAGAAGCAGAGAGGTCATTTTTTTTTATGGTTTTTTGACCTTTAGGTGACCAAGTTTTGCTCCAAAACTGCTAACACTTTCAGGGATTGATGCTCTCATCATGCTAAATCCAAATATGCAAACCATTTCTCCAAAAAGTCTCCTAGTGAAAAGCGTAGCGCCGGTGGCGCTATGCACCTAGGGCAAATTTTTGTGTTGCAAAATTTCAAAAATAAAAAATGACCAAAATTTGTCAAAACTTGCTCAAATTTGGCACAAGGCACTATCATTAATTGCTTTGATGGGCTAGTGAAGCTTCAACCAAGATTTTTAGCTTGTCTTGCTCCTTTTTTCTCCTTAAGGCCTTCCTCAACCTAGCCTTAAGCTTCCTCATCCTTATATTGCATATTTTGTTCTGGGTCATATAGTGGTAGGCCATGTGGCGAAGCATCTTCTTGTCTATTGGCCTTCTCAAGCAACCTCTCAATGTGTATGTTGACCCTTTCAAGCCAAGTTTCCCGGTCATTCTCAATCTCTTGCTCAATGGAGGTCAACTTGACCTTTGCCTTCTTAGCCTTTTGCCTGTTCTCCTTGATCATTTGCAACTCCACGAGGACTTGCTTGTCGGTCAATTGTTTATTTTCTTTCTCTAGATATTTGATGACCCATTTAGCCCTCTCTAAATTGTCAGACAAGGATTGTATCTCAGCCTCTTGTTCCTTAATGATCATGTCTTTGACAGTCCTTGGATCTTGAGCATCCAAGTCAATGACATCAACTCCTTGTGTCTCCTCATGATCAACAAGGTCAAAATCTCTCTCTTGCCCATCACTAGGATCCTTCTCATGCATATTTTTCTTGCCTTTACTTTTTCCCTTGTGTTGTTTCCCAACCTATACCTATTTCGCTGAGGAAGAAGGCAAAGCCTCTTCCACTCCTTGTGGAGATAGCATTTGCATGTGGCTTGAAGATGAAGGCGAGACCCCTTCCACTCCTTGTGGAGATAATACTCACATGGAAGCTGCAAAAAGTTTCCTAGTGCTCCTCTCATGTGTCACAAATACTAGTACTCCAACAGTTTCAGTTTCTTGGACCTTTTCATGCCCTGAGGTCCACCTTCTTCATCAGGCACTGATGAAAAGACTTGAGGGCCTTTGAACATTTCATGAGAAATGAGGGTTTCCCATGGCATGTTAAGAAGGTTCAACTGATGCAAAACAATGATTTTAATCAAAGAGTAGTGGTAGATGCTAGTTAACTGCTGGGGGTATGATTTATTCTTTACAATGAGTGCCATTTTTTCAATGTTTCTGAATATGAAGTAAGGGATATTCATCATTTTCACCCTAGTCAAATGCATCAACAGTCTAATGCGGTAGCCATACAAGTGGGAGTACCTACCTTCACAAGTAAAGTACTTGATGATGATCTGCATCAATGGAGCAAACCTGTCCTCCAAGAATTTAAAGGGGAATACTCTCTTGAGTTTGTTATGGTATTTAGCCTTGATGTAAGGCTCATAGTACTCCTTGTCAATGTCCTGACCTTTGTTCCACTTCTCACCCACATTTGGAATACCTGTAGCTTCTGAAATAACAGTTGGTGACAAAGTGAATGTAACTCCAACAAGGTTTACCTCATTGTTGTTCAAATGTGTCACAAACAACCTCGCTAATTCATGATGAGATTTGACCCTTTCCACCATTTCACAGAAACTAAAACATGTATGATGTCTAAAACAAGAAATGGCAAATGGGCAGTGTTGCAGCTCCCTCAAACTGGTGGGCTCCTCTTTGATATGTTTTCTTCCCTTATGGGGCTTCCTGCCCTATGTGTCTCTCTCCCTGGAACTGTCACTAAGGGTTTCATCTTCCAATTCATACTCATTGTCCCTCTCCATTGTTTTACAGTTGTTTCTCTTGTGGTGAATGAAGTGTGGGGAATGAAGGGTGGTGAATTGGTGAATGAAGGTAAGATGAGTATGAAGAGATTTGAATAGGAAAATAGGTGAGGGTGAACAGGAGTGGGAAAGGGATGTAGGGAGTGATTAGGGTTAGTGAATAGTGTAGGGTTTGGGGCATATGTATATAGGGTTTGGGATGTATGTGTATAGGGTTTGGGGATTAGGGAAAAGTTTAGGGAATGATGTCTAAGGAGTTATATATGAGGGGAATGGGGTTTAGGGGAAAAGCAAAGATATGATATAGGACAACCATAACAAAATATAGGAGATAGTTTAGTGAAACTAGGGTCTGATTTTTTGAGAAACAAAACAACCCAAGACTGATGCAACAATTCCTTTCAGCAAGAATAATGGTGTTACTTACTTGCAATTGAGGAATTTGGGAGTTTTGAGATAATTTGATGCAATTTGCAACGATCTGGAGCTCAACTGCCAGGTGCGTAGCGCCACTCAATTTTCTCCACAAACATAATGATTTCACTCTCTTTGCTCAATAACACTTCAAAATCGTGTTTTTTCTCATAAACCTCAACTCAAACGATAAAATAACCTAAGAGAGGGATGACCTTTATATGGCTTGGCAACTTTTGATTTTTCATTCTTCAAAACCCACTTTATAATGTCTATTTGCTTTTTAAATACTCTGTTTTTTGGATGCTTGATCTTTTGCTTGAATAGGAGAACTAGTGCTTTGATTTATTTGACTTTTGCAGTGGCATGTACTTGGAAATATCAACGGGTGACCAGGAGAAACATGAGACTATTAATTACATATGAGAAATAATAAAATTACATGAAATTTACAAAATACACCAATGCTCTATTTTCACCTCAAACTAGTTTTGAGGTGAAAATTTTATTAAGTTCACAAATTACGAGATTAAAACTTTCTAATGATTATTTTCATCCTCATGTGTTTGTTGACCATTATGAGTCAATGGTTACTGAAAATTTGTCATGGTAAAACCCTAATACCTAATGAGACTATAACCCTAATACCTAAGACCTATTTGATGAAATACACTGAAAATGAACCTGAACCTGAACCATTGACTGAATCACACATGAAAAGAGGTTAGCAGATATATGTCATGAGGGAAAAAACTGAAATGAACCCTACCATCAGTTGATCCATGACCTAATGGAATACAACTCATCAGAAAGGGACTCCTAGTATGAAATGCAAAAGAGTGATTTTGATCACTGATGGCAGTGTGAAGACACTGACACTAACAGAACCCTAGACAGGTTCTCTGGAAAACCCTAGCCTAAGGGCATGCTAATGTGAATGACTGAAACCCTAAACTACTTAGGGTTATTGAGAAATGCTATTTGAAGTCTTAATTGATGATTTCATGTTTGGGATTTTTGGTATAATCAGGAAAACCTAACTTGTTAGGGTTAAATGATAAAGTCTAAAATCCCAAACCTTTGAAGTTTTGGTAAATTTGGGTTTGTTATGTTCTTATATTGAAACCTAACTCATTAGGGTTTGATGAAATGTGTAAGCAAGACCCTTATAATGGCTTAGAAATGATTTCCTTGGAATGTGTGTTTGTTCGATCAATCCTTAGTCCAATCAAGTTTGTTTGTCTAACTCTTGTTGATATTTATGAAGTTGTGTCTGACTAACACATGTGAAAATTCCACAACAAGAATCCCTACTACAACAAACTGATGTTACGTTTCCAACTTGTTAATACATACAAGTTATTTACTGTGTTCTATGGTAAATATCGAAGTAAATACCACTGAAGCCTTCACTTAATTAAATTATAAGTGGAAACAAGATATTGAGCAAGAAATAAAATACAACACAATAGACATTATTATTTTTGGACAAATGTCCCCAGAAAAACCCAATGCGGGAAATTAGTCTAACAGCTCTGAGGGATTATTATTATTAAGTAGTAGTTCTGAATATAACTCTGGATACCCTTCCGACAATCCAGTTATAGAGAAAAATACACTGGAAAAAAACTAGTGCGATTACCTCACTTCACACAGCAAATCCCTTTGATCCAATAGTTGAATTGACTATCCCCGGCTACAACTACGCTACCCCTTCATAGTAATTGTGTGGGCCTGTGTGGAGCTCTTTAAGGCTCTGCATCAGCTCTGCGCTACGTCACCTTGCCTCATGAAGCTCTGACACCAACACTTCTCGGTTGATCTAGCAAGTCCCTGGCAATTTCGGACTTCTGTTGGAAGACAACTTTGCCTCTACGTTGGCCCTTTTGGCTCTACGTTAAGCAGTGTGTGGGCCTTCCCGGCTCAACGTCAGTCCTTCCTGGGTTTGTGTTGCCTCCACTGGTGCTTCTCTACCTCTCTGCTAAGTATTTGGGGTTCCAGAGAAGATCCTCCAACCCAACTATCCTTGCCCCTCAACTACAAGAAATCTCCTCAATCAAATTCCCTCTTGAGAACTTCTCACTTCAGAAATTCGATTTCTTGATCTCTCTCGGTGTGTTTTCAAAATGACCCTCAAGCCCCTTCTTATATCTTTATGTTGGAAATGTGCCAACAACCTAGATTAACTCCTAATCAAAGGCTCAGATTGTTTTGACTTGATCTCCATCTTTTTCTAGAAGTTACACCCATAATTAGATTAATACCCATTAATATTTTATTTTTCCCAAGTTTAGACTTAGGGACTCCTTTAAAAATATTAATTATTTTAATATAATCGTCTCTCGGTGGAATTTCCCAAAACACTTTCTGGTTTCTTTGGAATGCATGTGCCCAAGCCTCCTTGCAAAATTTGAGGCCTATAGCACATTTGATGCTACTCCAAATCAACACTCCCTCTTAGCGAGGAATGTGCTCTAGCAATATACCACTACTGCATACTACTCTAACACTAAAGCATCATCCTCTGTGATGTTGACGTCCGACACGTTGTCCACCAACTACTGCAACTGTACTACTGCCCTTGACACTGCAACTGCCAATGCTACATATGTACTACAACTCCCTCTCAAATGTTGCATCTATTATGTTGACTACTAACACTGCATCCGTACTACAACTCAGTTGTTGAGAGAAGCAACTGAAAAAGGTACAAAATTATTGAATTAACTGTGTTAAGTATGCTACCATGTGAATGTCGGAACTGACTATTTCTAGTCTCTGCGCTGACCCTTTGAATCTACTACACTGCTCAGACTCTAGCGTTCCTAACCAATGAAATTGTCTCCCAGACACTCCTTGGTATCATCCGACACTAGTCCATCCTGCTACTTCCGATTTGGGCTCCTGTAGCAAGGTATTGATCCAAGAGGTAGACTCCTCAAGGATGCTGTACATCTATAGCTCTTTCAAACTACAACTCCAAATCAACCCACCTCCCTCCTAGAGGTATCTTGGCTGTCATGGTAAACTCCTCTAAAATCTTCATGGGCACAACTTTCAAATTGTGTTTCTCATCCTTGTCCTTCTTCTTGAGAGGACACTGAGATGCGTAGTGGCCCATCTCACCACATATGAAACACTTCACCTTTGAGACGTCTTTCTTTCATCTTCGTTGTTGTTGTTGTCCCTTTGATGCAAGCGCTGCATTATCCTCCTCCTCCTTGGGCTTCGCCCCACTGTTGCTACTGCTTCCGTCAAGTTTGACCATGACCAAGTCTCTCCTCAGCGCCTCTTGTTTTAGATTTTCCCACATCTCATCCCAATTAGGCAATGTTGCTCTACCCAAGATACGCTAGACAAAGACTTGCCACTCATCTGAGACAGAATTAATGGTCAGTCTAATTAAATCTGAATCCTGAGGTGTATGCCTCGCAACAGACAACTCATCACGAGTTTCCTTCAGCTTCGTGAGGAATGGATCCACACGCTCTCCCTTCTGCATCAACTTTTTCGAACTCTCTTCTTCTGCTCAACGTTGGATCTATTGGCTCTGCTCTTCTTGCTTCACCTGCAACTCTGATACCATGTGAAAAATCCACAACAGAAATCCCTACTACAACAAACCGATCTTACTTCTCCTACTTGTTAATCTATACAAGTTATTCACTGTGTTCTACGGCAAATATCAAAGTAAATACTACTAAAACCTTCACTTAATTAAATTATAAGCGGAAACAAGATATTGAGCAAGAAAGAAAATACAACACAATAAACACCTTTATTTTTGTACAAATGTCCTCAGAAAAAACCAATGCGAGAAAACAGGTGCAGCAACTGTGAGGGTTTATTATTATTAAGTAGTAGTTCTAAATACAACTCTGGATGCCCTTCCAACAATCTAACTACAAAGAAAACTATTTAGACACCCACCCCAATCCCCAAAGGAAAATATTGAAAGGCCAACCAGGTGCAAATCCAAGTGCAAAGTATATTGATTAATATACCACTGCTTATATTGATAATCTACTGCATGATCACTTTCATAATCTATAGAAGAAATCCATTGTTCCTATCAACGTATGACTAACCAAACAACGTAGTGGAGTGGAAAGCATTCTCCCTAGAGCCTAACCAGACTAAGTGGTAAGGGGTAAAAGTAAAAGTTGAAGCTAATCCTTTGACTAGTAATCTGTATGGGGATGGCAACCAATAGCCCTAGAATCTCTTCCACGAACCTCGACCCCACAGAGAAGACATCGACCCTTGACCTCGAGCGACATACCGACCTAAGGGAGGGATGCCCCTACAGAATGCATGGTCAATCAATCATCCAATCAACCGACTAATCAATCCACCTGTTTGCTTGGTCCCCATCTAGTCTGCTCCAGCTACACCATCCAAAATCTAGGTACTTACAGACACTGGCAAAAAACTTAGTGAGATTACCTCACTTCACCAAGCAAATCCCTCTGATACAGTGGCTGAACTGACTATCCTCGGTTACAATTGTGTTGCCCCTTCGCAGTAACTGTGTGGAGCCCTTTGAGGCTCAACGTCGGGTTTCCTTGCCTCCTGGAGCTCTGACGTCAACCCTTCCCCGTTGATCCTGCAACTCCCTAACAATTTCAGACTTCTGTTGGAAGACAACTTTGCCTCTACGCTGGCCCTTCTAGCTCTGCGTCAAGCACTACATGGGCCTTCTTGGGTCTACGCGACCGCCATGGGTGCTTCTTTACCTCTCCGCTGAGTATTAGGGGTTCCGGAGAAGATCCTCCAACCCAACTATCCCTACCCCTCAACTACAAGAAATCTCCTCAATCAAATTCCCTCCTGAGAACTTCTCACTTTAGAAATTCAATCTCTTGATCTCTCTCGGTGTGTTTTCCAAATGACCCTCAAGCCCCTTCTTATATTTTTCTATTGGGCAACCAACAACCTAAATTAACTCTTAATCAAAGGCTCAGATCGCTTTGACATGATCTCCGTCTTTTTCTAGAAGTTACACCCACAATTATATTGATACCCATTAATATTTTAATTTTCCTAAGTTTAGAATTAAGTACTCCATTAAAAATATTAATTATTTTAATATAATCGTCTCTGGGTGGAATTTTCCAAAACACTTCCTGGGTTCTTTGGAATGCATGTGCCCAAGCCTCCTTACAAATTTGAGGCCTAGAGCACATCTGATCCTAACCCAAATCAACAACACATGATATGAAATGCCTACGCATGATAATGAATTCCTAGATGTATGAGTTGATCTGTCTATCAGTGATCATGAATCCTAGAGTTTGGAAATAAGCCCTAGTCAAAGGTTGTTTCTCTAGGATGATTGTATTTGTGAAAGTCTAGGGTTTTGGAGTTAAACCTTAGTAGACGTGAAAATATCTTATGTGTGATGGCAGTGTGATAATTTGAGATTTGTGTAATATTGTTGAAAACTGAGTTTTGGTTGTGATTGATGTTTGATTGAAAAATCTAGGGTTTGCAACTAACCCTTGTGGAAGCTAGTTATGTTGATGACTAAGTTGTGATTGGTTTTGTTTGATTAATTCTCATGTATGAAATCTAGGATTTGTGTGAAACTCTAGTAAGGAGTCTAACATATGAATTCTGAAAGTTGTTAGATGCTTTTCATTTGATCTATATTTTTGAAATTGTTTCTAGGGTTTTGTTATATTAAAAGGTATGGCATACCTTTGGAAGAAACATTGAAACCCTAGATGTAATGAAAGTTGTTATGAAGTAGTCTAGGGTTTATAACTAAGTCCCTAGTAAGATGTTGATAGAGTATGTCTCTTGTTTGTTTTCATATTCTATATATAAGATTGAAATGCTTCTGTAATTCTAATATGACTAACTTCATGCTTCTATTGATTTGGTTGTACTTACTATCTAAGTTGTGTAGGTACACAATCTTCAATATGGTGAAGATGTTCATTGATAAGCATGATGTGGATGATGACAACTCTCATGAAAATGATTGGAAGCCACAAATGATTCTCTGATGTCGAAGTAAAGAAGTTGATCTCCACAGATTAAGAGGGAGCTTGGATAAAGGAAAGCTCCCTAGTTGAGAGGGAGGGCATATAATAGTTTTGATTGGAGAATGTTTGAAGATGTGTTGTTGTATATGAAGTAGGAAAGTGAAGTGTATGTTTGAGGAATCTTCTGTCAAAGATTCGATTGATAGTCCTACTATGATGAGGAGTAACATATGTTGTTTGAAATACCCCGAAGGTTTTTACTTGATTATGTACATGCGAAAGAGACCCTTCTTGGGCTTTTGAATCATGTAAAAAATTTAGTATTGAGACAAATATAATTTATGTATCATCCACACCAAGTCGGCCTAAAAGAGATCAAGTCAGCCTAAGGACATCAATTCGACCTCTCTTGAAACCCCTATAAATAGAAGCAAGTCGAATTCATTTGGAGTATCTAAGCTCCAAAATGTTCGATATCTCTCTAAGGAAGCTGGAAAAGTGTGAAGTGGTTTTAGGGAATCCAAAGGAAGTGTGAGTTATGTGTAGTCTAAGGAGAAAAAAAAAATCGAATTTTTGGTGCCTCTCTCTCTCTGTGTGTGTGTGTGTGTGTGTGTGTGTGTGTGTTTCGTGCCCTAGTTTGGGAGATCGAAGTCTTCCAAGTTTTGTTGATCCCAGAAGCTGCTACATAGTCAAGTTGTTGGAAAAAAAGGGTGAAGATGTGGGAGGCTGACTTGGTGTGGAGGGAAGGTTTGGTCTTTGTCTAGGGTGAAGAGTCTCAAGGACTACTATTGAAAGGAAGAGAATTTTCACTGGGTTTTCCCCTCAAGAGGTGTTTTTGCTTCGCATAGTGCCTATATTTGTTGTCCATTGTTTTATGTTCTTTTGCTTTGGTAATTACTTGATGAAATGAAAGAAAAAAGATATAAAGAAAACCTAATAAGAAGTCAAGAACATCACAAGTAATTATCAAGTATAAGAAAATCTTTGTGATTTTCTAACATGGCACATTATGTGGAGCACCCTTGTATTTCGAGCCTTGTTTGTGGACATCATGTTGGAGCTTGACATGTTTACTATTAGAGTGTAATGCTCCACAAGTACAAGCCTATATGTGATTATTGTAGGTTGCTCACAAGGGTATCAACTCACATATGTATTGTTGGATTCTCTTACTTCTCATATATATATAGGGGAGAGAGAGTGTCCTTCACACACTCATCATTCTTGTTCACCTTAAGTTAGAGATGTGACAAGAGGAGTGAAGCAATCTTCCTCTCTCAAATCTTCTTTTCTACTTTATCTTGTCCATGAATCACTAAGGTTTCTTGGAGCATCTTGGACCATCTAGAACAGCAAGGTTAGTGTTTCCTCCCTTGGAGAATTGGAGATTAAGGTTTTGTGATGAAACCCTAGGTTGTACTTGTTTAAGGGAAAAAGAGAAGATATGCTTATGCACATGCTTGTTGAGTTCCTTGGCATAAGGGTTTTCATTGCTTTCCATCACTAGGATTGTACTAGCCTAGTGATGATGCTATGGTATGTATATGGATTTAATCTTTAGGAATATTAATAAAAATTCTAGCTGTCCGATACTTGTGTAATCACATATTTGATTTTCAGTGATCTATTACTTCACGTTTTGGTATGTCTCAAAGATTTGACATAAGTCAAGGTTGAAATAGTTAGATGATCCAACACTGAAGAAGATAGGGTAATTTTGCTGTTCTATTTGCAACTGTCATGAGTAAATTTCAGATCTGATTTTGCATCATAGGATTGTTCTATAGGGCTAAAACTTATGGGCACACATTTAGTATATTTTCTCTTGGATTGCCTTTGTTGATTAGGTTTAAGAGCTGAAATATTATCTGTTATTGCTATTGTTTTGCATTAAATGCTAAATAGCATTAATTTCTACATGTAACTTATCCCAGTTTTCTCATACAGTTTGGAAGTAAAACAAATCTCTCAAATGCATTCACTGTTATTTGATTCCCATCCAATCAACGCCCCACATATGAGCAAGCCCATCAATAAAATGTAGTGCTAATCCAATCATTTTTCTTTCATCACTGAAACTTGAGCAGCTAGTAACCATTTCTATTTCGTCACAGAAACATCAGAGGCCTATCTCAAGTTTGTTAATCCACTAAGAGGGTTCAACTGTAGCGTAGACTCTTTTAATTCATATTACTCTACTTCCACTATTCCATAGTTTGCTTCCCTTGTTTGACTCAGACCCATGATTGTCACTAAGGCTTTCATTGTTAGTTTGTGTAGTTACATAGCATTTGATGAAAGATTGTATATCGTCTTGTATGACAATCTTGTTCATAGCTTATTTGATTTTTCTTCCTGCATATATTCTCTCACTTCTTCGCACCATCTAACTGCCTCACCCTTTAAGATTGTTCTTTCACTTGTTTTTGCAATTATGCTTTGGATCTAGTTTATGTCATCATCCTCCTTGCCTATAAAGGTCTTTCGATCAAAGATTATGACCGTGGGAGAATCTCCTTAAAACAAAGATCAAAAATCATTCAGCTGTGATACCTCTTGTAATGTTCCAAACTTAGAAACAAAATATTTTGCAACCAAACAGTGCTCCAATTTGACATGGGCGAGTAGTGTGCTTCTTACCTAGTATGTAACCTTGGGCTTGGCTTATATCAGTAATTTACTTTCGAATTGCAACTGGTATTTATCACTGCATGTTGATATTTGGGATACCATATTTGTAACTACAAACACTTATTTTGGTTTGAAAATATTGTCACTCTTTAACCTACAAAATAATGTTACTTGGTTTGCAAAAAATTATTCTATTTCTGTGGCACATTAAATGTGAAGTCTAGGCAGCATGTGGCTAGTTCCGTCTTACAATAGATACTGCTTATACATCAACTGAGAATTCAAACATTGCTAAGCATTCTATTGTGCAAATACCTCAATTATATTTTATCACTGTGACTGTTCCATGATTACATAAAGGTTAAGGAAATTGATTATTGTTGTCCAAAACGCTTACAATTTAAAGCGAATAATAATAACAAACTATAGAAGCTCGTGAAACTAACAAAAAACTTTTAATGTTTAATTAACATTAAACTACATAAAATGAAATATTATAAGCCATCACTTAATTTAGTATACACTTGCTCATGGCCATGTTTTATATAACTTCTTACTCATGACCATGTTTCATTTCACTTCTATGAATTTTATGGGCATGCCATTATATTTTACAGCATTTATAATCATAGCTTGTTCATAACTATTAATTTTCAGATCTTGGGCATCAACAAAAGTTCTGTTATACAGAAGACAGATTTGCCCACTTTCCAAGCTCAAAAGGTTGGGCATAATGATATACTTTGATTTTGTTTGCTAGAGACAGTCCAGATGCCAAAGGGGGGTCTCTAACATCAAACTCATCTTGTTCTGTCGAATCATCATAGAAAGCTGTAATGTCTCCTAGCAATTCAAATGTTATCCTTTGAGCTTGCATTGGTTGTGGAAAATCAAAATAAAAAGCCGTTCCTGCTTGAGCTTCAGGCAGCCTATATTCACCTACACGAACAACATTTGATTCCTGTAAAACACAACCCAAATCAGTCAACACAAACAAAGTTTGTACAGCACATTAAGCCCCAAAAAGTGAAGCCATTAATCAGATATTCATAGTAATTTTGCATAATAACAATCATGAGATCAGATCTGAGGAAAGGCTGTTTATACCACATATAGAACCGACTACTGTCCTAGGTATTACCCCTCATATAGCATAGGAACTATTCCAGGTTGAAGATTCTGCCCAAGGCTGCATTTGGAGTATTTTTGGATATGGAATCAAGGTGGTAATAGTTTGATGCATATTTACTGATGGATTTCCATCTTTTGTTACAATCATTGTCTCACTTTTTGGAGGCTTGCATCTTGAACATGAGGAGTTTGGTAGAGTGTTGGCTGACTTCATGGGGTTTTTGTCTTAGAAAAATGCACTCTCAATTGGCCCCTACTGCATTCATGGTAGGAATTCCGATATCCTAAGGGTTTTCCTCAGTAATATTGGTGAATTGATGCTCCTTCATGTTGTGCATTTGTGGCTTGGTGTGCTTATAGGTTTCCCTAGCTTTCATGGCATATTATTGTTCATTGCTTGGTACGCTACTCCTTAAGATAGCATGCTTTCACCAAGTTTTCAGATGACTTTCTCCCAACAGAAGGTCTTCCTCCTCTCCATGCTATCAAACACTCCTTGAATTAGTTCTAACTTCTAGGGGCTTCTCTACCTGATGCTCCAACCTACCAATTCGCCCCATGCAAGGATTACAGAAATTGAAAGACAATTCAATCCCTTTTGAATTCTAGCCATCTTCAATTCGGCTCCTCCCTTTGTGCTTCCATAGCCTTCTTTGTCCCTGAGAAACATACTAGAGACTGGTGTCTAATCACCAACTATCATGCTCTCAACAAAAACACTGACAAAATTCATTATCTGCTATGTCGCGTTGATGATTTATTGGACCACCTCAAAGGTGCTATGCTATTTACTAAGATGGATTTAGCTACGAGTTACCACCTCAAAGGTGCTATGGTATTTACTAAGATGGATTTAGCTACGAGTTACCACCTCAAAGGTGCTATGCTATTTACTAAGATGGATTTAGCTACGAGTTATCATCAAGTTTGCATGAACCCTTGTGATAATTGGAAGACCTCATCCAAGACAATGTTTAGGTTATATGAGTGGTTGCGCATGCCCTTTGGGCTTACCAATGCTCTTGCTACATACACAAGGCTCATTAATGTGAAAAATTCCTTGAAATGCAGCAAATGGAAATAATTCTTCTAACTGATAAAATTATTATGCAGTTTATTTTGTTTACGGCAAAATAACGAAATATTCACATTGTGATTTCCTCACCAAATAAGAAATATTGCGGAAGCTAAAATAGGAACTAAGAAATGCTAGCACACACAAAAATAACACAATTATTTTTGGACAAAAGTCCCCAGAAAAAACCCATCGTGGGAACACTGGAGCAGTAGTTGAAGGTTTTATTATCATGCAGCAGTGAGAAATTTTGAGTACAATTGGATGCCAAAAACCAATGATCCTCTACAAGATAAAATGGCCACAAAAATTAGTGAGACAAATTTCGTCTCACCTAGCACTAATCCAGTGCCACAACTGGTACAAATAAGTTACACAAAAGCCCCTACGCTAGCCTCTGTGTCACCCCTGTCCCTGGAAACTACCATTGATCAAGTCGTCTTCCCAACTCAGCCTCTGAGAATGACTTGCTAACCCCTTCCAGAAATTGTCCAGGCCTCCAATAACTGAATCGACTCTCTATCTGGCCAAATCGAACTCTGCCTCTGAAGCTTTTGCGCACACCCCCATTGAGGAAACTCGACCCTCCTACAGTTGACTCTTCGAAACTGGAAAAATTCCTCTGGACTCACTGTCTCTACCCCTCTCCGTCTCTACATCCCCCCTCTGGCTTAAACTCTTCTGACAAAATGTTGTTCTCTGGAAAATCGAATTGCCCAAGGAAACTTGCTCTCCAAGTGTGTTTTTCCATCTACCCATCGACCTCTTCTTACAATCTCCAGTTGCAACTCCAACGACCACAATTAAAACTTAATTGACAGTTGAGATCACCTCCAAGTCGATCCGTGTGAGTTTCTAGAGAATTCTCACCTTTCTCAATTAATTGCTATTAATTAACCAGTTTTCCTAAGTTAAACTTAGGAAGAATTTAAATGATGGTCAATTAATTTAATTAAGCTATCTCTAGGTGGAATTTCCAAAAACGAATTCTGGGTTTTGGAGAACTCACATGCTTTATGTTGAAACATGTAACTAGGTTCAGTCTTCATAATGACACGTGTAATCATGATTTTATGTATTTGATGTAATAAGAAAAATAAATTTGTTTTTGTTAATCTTGAGGCATGGGTTTCATGCTCAAGGAGGTTTATTTTTTAGGTCAAGCTCCCATTGAGAGCTTCTAGGTCATTGTCATGTATGAAAGACCCATTTGGGGCATGTTACATATTGTAAAGAATTTATTTGAGTCAAATTAGAGTCAAAAGACCCTCCAAGACCAAGTCAAATGTGCAAGCATCAAGTTGGCTTCATGGAACAAGAAGTTGGCCTAAGGACACTTCAAGTCAGCCTAAAAGGATGTGTCAAGAAGCCTATATATAGAGCCATCAACCTCATTTGAAGACCACTCACTCAAGTACAAGAAGTTCGATCATTGGACAAGAAAAGAGTCTTACATCAAGTGAAGAAGAAGAGTTCAACGAAGAAGGAAGACCAAAGGGGATTTTGATCTGTTTTGGGCTAGTTCTGTTCACAAGTGTGAGGAGACTAGGGCTTACACCATTGCAGCAAAACAAAGGAAGAAGCCCATACCACTGAAGAAGTAGAAAAGGAGAAATCCAAGAAGGAAGAAGTAAAAGATCTCTACTATGATTGAGATAAGTCTTCTCCACATGGTTCTTTTCAGTTTTTGTAAAATATAGCTATCATGGTAGGAAGCATTAGAAGCATGATAGGATGCATCATTTTAGGGGATGGCATCATAATAGCATACGGTTAAAAGCAAGAGCTCATAACATCATTATGTGAAGCTTGAAAGATAGCTGAAGTCTATGGTAGTCATTATTAGAAGAAAGTAGTAGCTCTTGCTAACCTCTTTAGAAGCATAAGTAATACTTATGGATAGAAGAGAGTCATCCAGTACGGAACTCATCATCATTGGAAAGGAGCATCTACAAGATGAGGATAATCAAGATTCTTTGTTGGAATCTTTATTAGAAGGTTCATCAATTGAAAGATGTCTCGTTGAGAGTTCCACTTTGGATGGGATTCATTATTTGAAAAATGATGGTATGATGACAAAGGAATGCAGCATGTCAAGGATAATTTAAGCACTCTCATTCAAGAATAGGAAACTGCTGAAGGAAGTCTAGATGACCAAAGAAGAAAGGAGGCATGTCTGTATATGTTTAAATGAGTTAAGTCATGTCATTATATAGTTGTAGATAGTAAGGATGCATGCTCTAATTCATGAGTACGATCAAAAGAAAAGGATCTCTCTCATTAAAAGGATGCATAAAGGCATGGTTCACATATTAACTAGATGAAATCAACATAATATGTCCTCATGAGGTGATGAAGGAACTATATTTGGAAGTTCCTAGGAAGAAATGTGTGAATAAAGGAAGAGAACATGAAACATCCAACTTTGGAGAAGGAAATCAACATCCAAGGACTAAAATTTTTGACTATGATATATCCATGGGAAAACTATGAAGACCCTAATGAAGTATGAAAAGGAAGGAGACCCTTGACATTGTATATCTTGGAGATGTGTCAATACATGTGCGGGATGTTGATGTTGCAAGCAAACAGATGTCATGATGAAAGGCCATCATAAAAGGTAACTTTGATTTGATGTTCATTTTGATTTTTTGAATAACATTTGGATGGGTTGATATAGGGCTACTGAAAGAGAGTTGTAGACGTCACCTACAACCAAGCACTCATGTGGTTGGATGAAAGATCTTAGAGGAAACATGATGTGGAAGAGGTAGATGTATAAAGAAAAAGCTAGATAGGGACTAGAGATCACTTTCCGACAGAAAGAGAAATAACATGACCAATGCGACTCGTGAAGGAAAGTGATGGATGGCCGATGCCCTACAAAGATGAAAAATCCATAATATGAAAGATGAAATTCACGACATAAAATGAAGGAGCGCAACAAGCAGTTGAAGGTCCCCATGATCTCCACCAACGAATAAAGAGTTGCTGCTAGAAATAGGTCCCTAATTAAGTGGGAGCCTGGAAGCAAGTCCCTAAGCTAAGAGGGAGCTTGGGTACATTCATTTTATAAGAATCGGTACATTCCTTCATTGGAATGGGTATATCCTCCCTAGTTGAGATGGAGAGATAGACACATCATTCTTGTCTTCACTTGGGAAGAAACAATGGAGGGTTGGGTAAGCATCTGGCATCAAATACTCCTTGAGGATGTGGTAGGGAATCCAAGATAAGAGTAGTTGTAGAGGACCGATATTCTTTGACGACTGGGAATCCAAGATAAGAATAACCCTGGAAGGACATACCCTATGAACAACCGAGTGGGGTATGTTCCTTGAGAGACAATGATGAAGGTGTCTATAAATCATTGGTCTTGCCAACATTGTTCTCTGATCTTGTGGAGAGATAGAGATGGTTTACCAATCCAACTCTTCTTATGACAATTCTTCAAATTGAGAATGCCCAAGTACCTTACGAATACCTCCCTAGTTAAGAGGTAGTGTTGAAATATGTAACTAGGTTCGGTCTTCATAATGACGTGTAATCATGATTTTATGTATTTGATGTAATAAGAAAAATAAATATGTTTTTGTTAATCTTGAGGCGTGGGTTTTATGCTCAAGGAGATTTATTTTTTAGGTCAAGCTACCATTGAAAGCTTTTAGGTAATTGTCATGTATGAAAGACCCATTTGGGGCATGCTACATATTGTAAAGAATTTATTTGAGTCAAAAGACCCTCCAAGACCAAGTCAAATGTGCAAGCATCAAGTTGGCTTCATGGAACAACAAGTCGGCCTAAGGACACTTCAAGTCAGCCTAAAAGGATGTGTCAAGAAGCCTATATATAGAGCCATCAACCTCATTTGAAGACCACTCACTCAAGTACAAGAAGTTCGATCATTGGACAAGAAAAGAGACTCACGTCAAGCGAAGAAGAACAGGTCAAGGAAGAAGGAAGAGTGAAGGGATTTTTGGATCTGTTTTGGGCTAGTTTTGTTCACACATGCGAGGAGAGTAGGGTTTACACTATTGTAGCAAAATAAAGGAACAATCATCTCAAGGAGGTTGAATTAAGTCAAGGGAAGAGGGTATCTTGCAAGCCGAAGTCACGAAGAGACTAGCACCAGCCAAGCAAAGGAGGATAAGGGCTGAAGTTACCCTAAATTGGTCACATGTGTAGAAATTCCAGTCAATTGTAGGAAGAGAGGCCGAAGATTTTAGACTAGGGTTGCGAGGTCGAGGGGTACAGGAGGAGAAGTTGCAGCAACATCAAGAATAAATTGTTTTTGACTTAAGGAAAGGATTGATTTGGTCTTGGAGGAGTTCTTGGTCAAGGATCTAGGTTGTTGGAATTTCTAAGTCTAACCCATTAGAAATTCTACCTGTACTATCTGATATATTTCTTCTTACTTGTTCAATTACTTAACAAGTTATTTACCATGTAAATACTGAAAATAAATACAAGTACAGTATCAACATCTACATATCATCCACTGAAAGTAAACAAACACACAAGTGACACCGTTTTTTTGGACTAATGTCCCTGGAAAAACCCAATGCGGGAAAATTAGTGCAGCTATTCAGAGGGTTTTATTATTATGCAGTTTTCAGAATACAACCAGGGTGCCAAAAATGGCTCACCCAACAAAGAATGCCCTCAACAGTAGTACCTCTCACTCGGAGACAAATATTCCGGCTGATAAATCACCGGATGAACGATCCCACAACAACAATTGCAGCTTCTACTGCTCTAAGTTACTCTGATAGGGACTGCGTCACCTTATCTAGTTCACTAGCTCCCAGTCTATCCCACAAAATCCTCCCAACACTGCCTCTAGGCCTTGCATTAGCTATGCTATCCTCTGCATCAACTTTTGGAGCCTCTGTGTCAGCCCCTGGACCCTCTGCGTCTCACACGATGGCCTCTCTGGCCCTACGCAACTCCTGGTTGCCTCTGCGTCAACCTCACTGGGCTCTGTGCTGCCTCTCTGGTACCAATTCTGCCTCTTTGCCCTGCCCCAAAAAATCGAATTCTTGATCTCCCTTGGTGTGTCCTCCAACTAACCCTCAAGCCTCCTCTTATACTTTTCTCGTTGGTCCAACAACGGCCGAGATTAAATCTCTAATCAACGGCTAAGATTACATTTGGTTTGATCCATGACTTTTGGACCCTTCTAACACAGTTTTATATTAATACCCATTAATATTTTTTTCCTAAGTTTGGACTTCGGAACTCCATTAAAAATATTCATTATTTTAATATCTCCCAAATCACTTAGAATCTGCCAAACCCTTTCTGGGCCTTGGAGATCTCATGTGCTTTAGCCTCTCCACCAATTTTCATAGCTAGAGCACATCCGATGCTACCCCAAATCAACATAGGTCTTGGAATTCGTTAATTGAAGTTTCTATAAGAAGAAGAATTCGTTTGGGTTTTCCTCTCAAGATTGGAGAGGTTTTGGTCCTGGATGATTGCCTACATCTTGTGTTCTATTGTCTCATTGTTCTTTTGTTTTGGTAACTGGTTGATGATAGAAGAACACTAATGTTAATTTTAGGTATGTTCTATGCTTAGAGCAATTTATTTCAATTTTCACAGTTAGCTCAATATCGTTTCTAGATTAGCAATCACATCAACATTAAAGTAAACTGTAGATAGAACATAAACATAAATCGCAGAAGACAAGCAAGACAAGAGGACACAAGATGTGGCGCTAGCCAGGGACAAACTCCAATGTGGGGAAACCCCTGATCAATTCTTCTTATATGTTCTTCAATAGTTCAGCAAAGAGAGAGAGATGGTACATTTACAACAGAAGTCAACACTTTGACTTATCTAGATAAGAGCATAGATCATCTCTAAGAAGATGATACATGAGATCAGTTGAAGACATGTGGCTTCAACTGATTCTCCAAAGTGACTCCTTCACCTATCGTTGTGTTGCATTTCGTCATCATGTTGCACCTCACTGCACTGCACCATGCTACACCCATCATCACTATGCTACATCTCATGACGCTTCATTAATCATGACTGGACCCATCACTGTACTACATTATGTGCCACTGCTGCACCATGTTGCCATACTGACCTATGTGTAGGTTGCACCTTGCTTGCTTGTTGTCCTTAGCATGCTTGTCGTTGCATGCTCGTTGTCCCTTGCATGCTAGTTGTAACATTGCATGCTTGGTGTATTTGCTGCTAAGTACCATACAACTGTCCCAATGTTTGTTAGTTGTCCCTTGCATGTTGCTCTTCTTCAAAGACAAATGCTCCAGCTATTCCAGCGGTTCTCGGTAGTTCCGGTTGTTCCTAGCAGTTCCAGCAGTTCCCTGCAATTTCGACAGTTCCGGCTGTTCCCGGTAGTTCTGGCTTCTGCCCTCTGCGTCAGCTTTCTCGGCTGTTCTGACAATTCCCAGTTGTTCTGGTTGTTCCGGCTTCTGCCCTCTGCGTCAGCTTTCCCAGTTGTTCCAGCAGTTCCCGACAATTCCGGCTATTTCCGGCAGTTCCGGCTTCTGCCCTCTGCATCAGCTTTCCCAGCGATTTCGGCTTCTGCCCTCTGGATTAGGGCTGCGTTATCCCTTAAGATCTCTCCTCCTACTAAAACCCAAAGACAAGTAGAGAGGAAGAGATCCAAAGTGTGTTGAAATGACATGAAGGCCACCTCTATTTACACTAAAACGTTGAGTACAAGTGGGGTTTATTTGGTCGCTCGCCGACCTTGACGAATTGTCCCATAACACAAATAAATTCATATCTCCATGAATACTTATCAGAATCAGATGATCTTTAGATCAATCCTACACCTCTCGATGAGAGGGATCCAAGAAAAATATCAGCTTCCATTAATAAGATGACCCACATGGAGTTTGGCCTTAGTTGCCAATTTTAACAACTAATAACAATAAGCAAAAAGAAAGAAGCTAATCAAGTAAAGTGAAGGTACATCACAATCAGTTATCAAGTAAGAGAAATCACCTACACTTGTTGCCCCTAGATTTCTCAACACTTTAGCCTCTCCACAAAGTCTCGAGACTAGAACACCATCTGCAATTAATGACACCTTCCAACCTCATTTATGAATTTTTATTGTTATTTATCTAGAAGACATTCTTAGTTTCAGTAAAACTTGGGAGGAACACCACTAACATGTCCATCTAGTACTAGAACTATTGAATTGTAAATTGCAAGTCCTCTCATCATTAAGGAACCCATGATTGTACCAACCCCTGGTGGGTGATGAACTACCTCACCTTAAAGGGATAATCACTACTACATCTTACACATTATGCTCTCATCCCCTCAAGCCCCAAGCAATAAAATGAAGAAAAGCAATAAAAGACAAAAGGCATATGAAGAAAGGTGGAAAAACAAAGGTCGAGGTAACTCATGTACCACGATTGCTCCCTCCTACATTCATACACCCAAGGTGTGGGCCTCTCTCATTATATCTATCCTTGTACTATGGCATGTGTAACAGCCCTGGTGAAAATTTCATGTAATAAAAGTTAAAAACAATAATCACGATTGATGGGATACTTATTCCATGCTGAATAATTGGCAAGACATCCTAGGGGGTGTTCATTTGGTTGTTTATGGCTAAGGAAATTGGCAAAGGCAATGGCTAAGGCTTTGGAAAGGCAAAATGGCATTTTTAGCACATTTATTTATGAAAATAATGGAAATTAGGAGAAAAGGGAGGTAAAAGGTCATAGGTTGCATGTGAGGACAAAAATGAAGGAAAATAATGGAAAATAAAGAAAATAGAGGCCTCATTCATAGAAAAGCTTTTGAGGATCAGTTGGTAATCTTTTGTCAATTGAGTTTTGGAGCTCTCTCATTATTCTCTCTCTCTCATACTCTTGGACACTTGGAGTTTTCTTGGAGCACTCTTGGTGGGTGTGGCATACTTGGATTCTTGGAGCAAGAAACGCAAACAAAGCAAGAGGAAGCAAAGATCAAGCAGCTACAATAGGCTTCATTGCAGGTATCAACTTCCATTCGTATTTTCCTCGCTAGATTTGGCATGCATGGTATTACATGTGGTTCTTTGCTGTTGTGGCATGGGTTTTGCTAGCTGTAACAATGTTTTCAACCTAGCCTTGCTATTTCCGGATAGCCATGGTGTGATGAGGTTCTCATGTTTTGGTTGAGCTAGATTGTCAGAAGGATTCGAAGTTGAGTGGGGTGGATCTCTGAATGGTAGTATGGCCTAGTGGTCCCTAAACTAGACTATGGATTCCAGTAAAGCCACTGGCCTAGTGACCCCTAAGCTAGACTGTGCGTTGGGTAAAGCCATAATTGTGTTGCCTCGGTGGGCCTAGGAATCCTTGTTGGTGAATGGCAGGATATATGGTAAAGCCAAGAGGTGGGTTTCTCTCCGTTGGGCCTAGTAATCCCAGGTTTGGGATATACGGTAAAGCCTGGAGAGTGGATCTCATTTTAGGGCCTAGTGATCCGGGTTTGGATTGCGGTAAAGCCTAAGAGACTAGGAGACAGGAAAATTCCTCACGATGTAGGTGGAGAAATCCAATGGAATCCATGCTTGTTTGGCCTAGCGACCGAGTGGAGATCACGGTAAAACCTGTTATGATGTGTTCATTGTGTTGGCCTAGTCATCCGGGATAGTTTACAATAAACCCTAACTTTTGTTGATGGGCATGAGGTGGTTTAGCGTCAGTACGCCCTGGTTAGTTCTTTTGGTTTGAGAACTGACATTCATGCTTGGAATAGGGCATGGGGGTGATTGGCTAAAGAGAGACTTGGCTCAGCCAATCTATGGTCAGGTGAAACGTGGTAGTCCCATCTCCGGTTGGTTTATTACATTCATTAATGAGAAATTCATTCCCTTGATTTTCATGTGTAAATGTATTGATGTATATGTGGATTTTGATGGCTGATATGTTTAAGGTAATTATGTTCCTATTACACTGGTTATATGTATATTTTATGACAACAACTATGTATGGCTCTTGTTAGGATATTCCGACACATAGGAATAGTTAAGTTCAACTTGGTCTAGTATAGAGTTAGGTATAGAGTTAGGTAAAATGTGTTTCTTTACCGTTGTACATTTTGTAACTTACAATCCGATGGT